>CAIGRO010179988.1:0-10180 GCA_903798355.1 Fraxinus baroniana
CTTGCAGATTTATTGGGAATCAATGCAGAGATTTGTTGGGTTTTAATACCCAATAAATCAGGGCGATGATTTAAAACAGTAGACGAAAATTTATCAACATAAAAAACTTGGCTCGACTCGAATACTACCGACACTTTTGGAAGCCCAAGTTGGAGATGGATTGGTGGTTTTGATTAGTATTGAGTTTTCGTTTATTGTTAGGCTAATTTATTTGTTATTAAGTTGGCCCAATTTATGTGACCTAATCCATTTACATATATAAACCCATTCCTCCCAAAAGAAACGTGTGGTGCAATTGTGTGTGGAAAAAGAAGAGAGTCATTCTTGGTAACTTTGTGGAGCCATTGATTTTTTCTTATTCTTCATTCCTTGTGGTTAATTGCATCCACCATTCTTGATCATTTGTGGGTCAATAGAAGAGTGAAACTTGTGGCTATCGGTGGAGGGAAGTGTTGGGTCAAGCCTTGCACGTGTGGTGTCGATTTGATTATTTTTTGAGCCCGAAATTGGTTTGGTACATTATATCCTCAATAATATACATCAAACACTCCCTAAAAATGTGTTCCACCTTAATCAATCTGACTACCATTTACATAATATATGGTCTAATTTTATAATTAAGTTTTTATATGATTTAATACGGTGTACCAAACACAACCTAAATCATGGTTTGTTGTTTATCCCAAAAGAAATGTATGCAATCAATTAATAGAAATGTGTTACAAAAAATTGAGTAAGGGCAGGGGCGGAGGAGTGGGGTCCTCCCCGGACCCCACCCTCCCACCCCAAATTTTTTTTTAATTTTTTTAATTATAATTTTTTAATTTTTTTAATTTACTATTTTGTACTTGAAAAAGTTTTTCGTGAATTTCATAATGTGCATTTTTATTGAAATACTGAGATTTCATGTTTTCCAAGTGTTGGAGTGTCTGTGTGAGACCTTTTATTGTAGGGGAAGACAATACTTTAAACACGTTTACAGATATTACAAACTGAACGAGAATGTTAAAATTTTGGATTCTTTATCTATAAAAATTAAAATGCATTATACATATATGCCTAAATCTTAAATTCTAATTTTGAAGTTTGAACCAGTAGAATTGTAAGCGTTCAGAAAATAATTATCGATTATCGACATCTCCATGAAGGCATTACCATCTTTTAAGCATTCAACTAATGTACATTAATTTATGTTCCTTTATTTCATTTCTCCATCACAAAGTACCAACTTCCATCATTTTAACAGATAATGTTTAAAAAAATTAAAAATTCGAACCCCCGTGAGCCCTCACCCATTCAACTCTAGGATCCCCTACTTCGACAGGCTGGCTCCGCCCCTGAGTAAGGGTGTGAGGCTTATTCCTNAACTTCCATCATTTTAACAGATAATGTTTAAAAAAATTAAAAATTCGAACCCCCGTGAGCCCTCACCCATTCAACTCTAGGATCCCCTACTTCGACAGGCTGGCTCCGCCCCTGAGTAAGGGTGTGAGGCTTATTCCTCTTGAATGTATAAAAAAATGCAAATGACTTGAAGGTTTAAAACGAATGAGAGTAGAATATGAAATTCAAAATCAATACTTTTTTATTTAAGTATTTATAAACAGATGAAGGTATACTCAATTTTTTCATGGTATATGATTTTCTTTATTAGAGAAGAATATTACTATTATTATCTCTGGTATTAATGACACTTTTTGTCTCCAGAAAAGTGCATTCTTTAAGAAAAAAATGGTTCAGAAAGTAAGTTGGAAAGGCATTTCTTGACTAGCGGGGGTAATCCCGTCGTGCTTCGTTCTGGGGTTCCCTCTACTTTCTCTCTCATCCCAATGTGCGTGTGTGTGAGAGAGAAAGAGGTGTGTGTAGGGGTAGGTGCTGTGCAAACTACAAGGCGTTGGATCCCAACTCCCCATGCACAAATCGAAGTCAAGGAGAGTAATGGTTCGGTCTGTGTGATTCCGACATGTAAACCTAAAACTCTAGTGCCATAATTTTGAATATTGTTCAAACCTTTGTTTTTAAGATAAGATTAAGGAAGCATCTTGATTTGTCGAAGACTTGAGAGATGTGTAAGACTCTTAATTGTCAAATTTACTGCAACAAGAATTATTGGTCAATTATACTCTATTTACTTGAGGTTTTGGGACTACGAGATTTGAAGTTCAAGTCAAAACATCTTAATTTTGACCTATAAAGTTTTCTATTTTCTTACACTGATCCTTAAATTTTAATTGATAAGTGCCCGAGTTTTATAGTTGCATTTGGTAGATGAATATTATGATATTTTATAATCCAACGAAGTTCTTTTTTCTTCCAAATTTAATATATGAGTGGCAAAATAATTAAATTAGGGTGTGTTCAGTTATACTTAAAGAATTAGCAAAAGTTTACGGTAAATTTTTGTTTTCAAAAATGCCCTGATATATTTATTTTTTTCTTATTTAAATTAAAAGGTTATTTATTTAAAAACTAACTTTGTGCATATGTTCACTTCCACGCAATGAACTTCAAATTGCTAGCTAATGCTAAGCTCATCGAACATTTAAATAACAGCATAAAAAAAACTATTTACCAACGACAAATTTAGAACATTAAACTGGATATGAAGACTTGGTAAATATTTACGAGTCTTTTTTTTTTTCAATTTTTTTTCGTTCTATTATACTCCCTCCCGTATGTTTAAATGAAGTAGCACATGATTACAATGAATGCTTCTATTTTTTTTTTTCTAAAAGCCTATGAAATAGGTATGTGTGTCTTGGCGAGAAATGCGCCAACACCATTCACTTAAAGTTTAATGCAAACGTGCAAGCAGTAAATACGTTACAGGTATGATTCAATGCACAAATTTCTTGCACATGCATTAACAATATATTAGACCAATTGTTGATATTTTGAGAGACCAAATGTATATAAATTAACCTCCAAAACTTAAAAGTGTAGAAAATAAAAAATGATCAAAAGGATTTTTCGGACTAAGCCGTAGAGGTTTGATAGCTGCTTCTAACATCTAATCTCCCGTTGAACATCCACAAATGTGAATAATACTCGTTTTCTCTGCAACAACCCAAAATGATAACCAAAATTACAAAATATTCAAGAAATTAAGGGGGATTAGCACATAACATCCCCACATTTCATTGTTATTGTGGAAAACGTCTCTACATTTTTCTTTTGGCATTTTCAACTTTATTTTCAGATTTCATTATGCAAATGTCATTTTCACATATGTTCTCAATTAAAAATTAATTGTGATCATAGTCTCAATTTTTTTAAAAAAACTCAAATAAGTCACAAATAAATTATTAAAAGGGTAATTAACATATAATGTTCCTACCTTTCCCTATTATTGCAAAAAACGTACATACATTTTTTTTTGGTATTTTCACTCTTAATTACACATTTAATTGCACAAATCATCATTTTTATCCATTTTCATCCAATTTCTCGATAAAAAGTTGTGAATTGACGAATATACCCTCTGATTTAAATTATATATATTATTATTATTATTATTATTATTATTATTATTATTATTATTATTATTATTATTATTATTATTAATACAACGAATGTTTTTTTAGTTTTTTTGTTCCCTAATTTTTTTTGTTAAAATGATTAAAATAAAAAGTTGTTGTAATGATTGAAACTCATATTATTGAGATATATGAACAAACCACGTAGTGCACAAACCATCATGTTTTTAGTTTTTTTCTTACCTATATGAACAAAGCACGTAGTGCATTACTGAGATATACCATTATTTTAATGTTAATTATATAAAAGAAATAAGCCATTTCGAGCTGTAATCATTTGAAATCTAAAGGCCCGTTTGGTTTGTGTTTTATTTTTAAATTTATTTCCAGTTTTCTATTTTGAGGACCCGTTTTAAGATTATTAAAAACGCATTTGGTTTGTCATTTCAAAAAAAAAAAGTATTTCTCAAATCAAGAAACTAGAAAATATATGTTTAGTTTGAAATTTTGAAATTTTGTTTTATTTATTCAATGAAATTTGATGATTTAATAAAATTAGAACTATTTTATGTTAATATATTATTAAATAATATATACATTTTAAAATTAATGAATCTTAAAATATTTTTTCTCGCTAAAAATGTAAAACAAAAACAAATAATAAATTGAGTTCAAAATATAGAAAGTAAAAAATAAAAAAAATCAAGAGGAAATAATTTCGAATACGTTTATACTTTGCAATAACTATTAACGAAGCTCAACTACAAACAATGCCTACTGTTGTAATATACCTTTCTGAACATGTATTTTCTCATGAGAAACTATATGAAATGTATTCTCTCATGGACAACTATTTGTTGCACTTTTCTAGTGGAATTTCAATGCAAATAAGGAATGTTTCGGTAAAAACAGAAAATAAAAAGAAAAAAAAGCCGTGAAACGTTGACAAAAATTGTGTATAAACAAGAATTATTGTAATAAAAAAAATTACATTTTAGATATTCAACTACTTTCAAAAAATTTATCAATACTTCAAAAATATTATCCATATCATTCATCCAATATATAAAACGTACCACCCATGTGCTTGCTACTAGCAAATTTAAAAACTATCTTCGGATCCTCAAACCACGGACGCGTTCTTTTTAAAACTTTATAGTGTTTTTAATGTTTTTAGCTGTAATCATTTGAAATCTAAAGGCCCGTTTGGTTTGTGTTTTAATTTTGAATTTATTTCCAGTTTTCTGTTTTGATGGTCCGTTTTAAGATTGTTAAAAGTGCATTTGGTTTGTCATTCTTTTTTTCTTTTTTTTTTTTAAAGGTATTTCTCAAATCAAAAAACTAGAAAATATATGTTTAGTTCGAAATCTTGAAAAATTGTTTTATTTATTCAATGAAATTTGATGATTTAATAAAATTAGAACTATTTTATGTTAATATATTATTAAGTAATATATACATTTTAAAATTAATGAATCTTAAAATATTTTTTCTCGCTAAAAAAGTAAAATAAAAACAAATAATAAATTGAGTTCAAAATATAGGAAATAAAAATAAAAATTCACGGGGAAATAATTTCGAATACGTCTATATTTTGCAATAACTATTAACGAAGCTCAACTACAAACAATGCCTACTGTTGTAATATACCTTTCTGAACATGTTTTTTCTCATGGGAAACTATATGACATGGATTCTCTCATAGACAACTATTTGTTGCACTTTATATATATATATATACCACACATGTGATTGCTACTAGCAAATTTAAAAACTATCTTCGGATCCGCAAACCACGGACGCGTTCTTTTTAAAACTTTAGGGTGTGTTTGATAAGGGTGGATTTTTTCTCATGGGAATCTATATGACATGGAGTCTCTCATAGACAACTATTTGTTGCACTTTATATATATATATATATATATATATATATATATATATATATATCAATTATCTCAACTACTTTCAAAAAAATTATCAATACTTCAAAAATATTATCCATATCAATCATCCAAAACATAAAACGTATACCACACATGTGATTGCTACTAGCAAATTTAAAAACTATCTTCGGATCCGCAAACCACGGACGCGTTCTTTTTAAAACTTTACAGTGTTTTTAATGTTTTAGCTGGAAAAAATATTATATTCCTAGGAAATTGATCGACTATAGAAGCATTATTAACCTTCTTCCAATCTGTCAGTTTTTAATTTATATCATATCAGCAAAATCTTGTAGATTTGTTAATAAGTGTGTTTGATGCACGTTTTTAAGAGAGAATACATTTTTTTTTTGTGATGTAATGGTGAATATATGGTTGAATAGAAATGAAAAGTTATTGATGTGATGAAAAATATTATTTTATTGAAGAATGTGTTGATGAAAATGAGTATAAGAACGAGAATAAAAATGAGAATGTGGCTCAAGCATGGGCTAAACGAGGGAAAATAAATAAATAGGATGAATCTGAGGAATGTCAATTTCAAGAATCTTGTGGAAAGTGTTTAATTATAAGTAGGGAATGTCAAAACACGTCATTAGGACAAGAAACTCATTGTTTAACTATAGTAATAAGTCGTTAAGATATATTCCAATTGAATTAGAATGTTTCTAGATGTAAGTTGTAACACGGTCCAATTTAAGGAAACAAAGGGGACATGTTTGAGATTTTAGAAAATGCTTTGTTGATGACCATGGAGAACATATGAGATGTCGAAAATCATGCACAACAAAACTCAGACATTGAAACTCGTTATCAAAAGTTAAGAGTGGTCGATTCGAATTCAAGAAATTCGATTATTGTAGTTGAGATGTTATCTGGTCAAGAGTGTAAGTTAAATTTCATAGCAAACAATCTCCAAGATATTAAAGGCGGACAAAAAGAAAGTCCGTCTCAACATTTTAGTAGCCGATAAATAGTTAAAAAGTGATGAAACACTATGTTTAGGGATAGATCCCACATCGAATAAAGATGAAAACATAAACCAATTTATAAGAGTTTCAAATACTCCTCTTAATAAGGTTGGCATTTTAAAATGGAACCCCAGGATCTTAACTTGGTATCAAAGCCCGTTAAATTCCAACGAGCAATTCGATCCAATTAAGACTAAAAAAAATTAAGCACACGAATTTCAAGATTGGTGTGCTCAAACGAGCCACCGCATGTTAAGGGATAGAATCACACATCGAATAAAGATGAAAACATAAACCAATTTATAAGAGTTTGAGCTACTCCTTTTAATAAGATTGACATTTTATGATGGAACCCTAAGATCTTAACAAACTACTTGACGAGATCAACTACAAGAAAAGTAGTTATCACATTAAGAAAAGGAGGAGAAGACTGTTGAATACCAAGCTTTTATAAAAGTTATTATAATCATGATATCTCACTTGTAACTTGTGCAATGGCTCGAAATTGTAAATCAGTGCCTGAACAGGCAGTTACTCGTTGCTTTTGTGCATAACATTAACCTATGTTTGTCTTCCTTTAAAATAAAACTCTTTAATTCTCATGTTTATTTTTAATCACATATTCATACAATAAAATACTTTATATATAAATCTAAAATTTTTCTATTCAGAGCGACCTGCTCTCGACATTGCTATGCAACGACGACTTTAGGTATGATGCCATTGCACAATGACAAGAGGCTTTAGTGATGATGTCTCGTTTAGCGAAACCTAGCGGCAACGCGATATATGGACGGGCGACGTCGAGCAATATGTGGTTTGTGTTGATTGCTGCCGTGAAAGATGGTGGCCTTGGTTTCAAGATGATTTTTGTGGGTTGATTGAGATAGTGGAGCGCAGAGTTTGGAGGCGACTTATGATGAATATGTGGAGGTGAATCAGGCAATGAATTATTCGCCGAGGTGAATCAGGAGGCTGAATTGGAGTTTGTCAAGGTGAATATGTGGAAGTGAATCGGGTTGTGTGCGATGGTTGGGTACGGTGGTAGTTTGTAGTGCTGGTGTGCCATGATATGTGTAGTGTGATCTATGATGCTGGTGCTTTTTGTTGGATTTGTTTGGTTTTTGAGAAGTTGTGGTTTTTCATGCTTTGGTATTGATGTAGTTTTTGTTGGCGGTGGTGATGTCAACGTTTTTGGTGGTGGTGGTGGTCGTCTTGGAGTTATGTTGGCTGCAACGGGGGTGAGAAAAGAGAATTTGTCATCAATTATTTGGTTGATTTGTGATCAAGTATTGGTGGTGGATCGGAATCGGAGGTGGAAGTGAGGTGTTTGATGTATGTGATCAACTATTTGGTTACTTGTGACCTATAAATTATATAATTTGTAACCAACTATTTGAAAATATGTGACCGACGAATAAACTGTAATCTATAAAATTTATGATTTGTGCCTGTAAAATAATTTGTGATCAATTAATTTGATAATATTTGATCAATAAATAAGTTATGACATATAACTGTGATCATTTATTGTATAATTGTGATGTTAATATATTTAATTATTTATTATCACCTGAGTTTTGAATTTTGAAACATAAAACCTGAAAATTGAATTGGTCAATACTTGAGTTGTAAATTTTTCCCATTGGAGAATCCGTGTAATTGATCGCCAATGCAAAGTAGTTGGATTAAAAAGAAAACGGACTTTAAGCCCGAATATATTAGAGCCCGTTTGGTTGCTACCGTCAAAAACTCAAACGAGCCCAACAACTATCTTGTGTTGTCAAACCACGTGAAATCTATTTCTTCTTTTTCTCCAAAGAAAACGCAGTAAGTGGGCCCCTGAATTAGACTTTCAGCATGGCGTTCACACAAGAATGAAGACTAGTTTAATTTTGATTTCGCTACTCTTTATTTTATGAAAAAGACAAATGATTTGATGGCTACCATTTCTTAATTATTTTTGCAATATATCCGAATTAACGTTTATCTAATTCTTATCATTTTTCTCGTTTAACTAGTGTTCCAATAGAACTTTCACATATTTTTGAAAGGTAATACGTTCATAAATTCAAAATCAATCGTTAGACATCTTAAATGTAAAGTTACATGATTCATTTAATCGAACAAGTCTAATCACCTAGATTAGTGCTCTGACACTCCACATGTTAGGATTCTGCTTTTATGCTTTTTCATTGATATTTTTTTTTATATAAAAAATATTTTTCTACTTTTGATGACTTTACCATATTTTTCTTAAAAATAAGGAAAATATTTTCTTTAAGCATAATTTTATTTTCAAGGTAATTCACCACCCTCTCTCTCATCTACCACTCTCTCCTTCTCTCATTTATCTATCAATAAAAATGAAAAAGCATAAGTCGTCTATGTTGAAAATTAAACCAATCAAACATATTCTTATATTCTTTAAAAATGGTGTAAGAAATGTCAAAATTGAAACCCGTGATTAGAAAAGGAATTCCCACCTAATTAGACCGGACATTAATATATAAGGTTGTTGGACAAAACGTTACGACACTGATTGCGTCACGTCATTTGCTCTCTAGAATTCCAAACGCAGGTCGTCGTCGTCAAAGGTCTTATAGTCTTTCTTTTTTGTGACTGGATTACAGGGAGGAATTTCCCCAGTTTTCCACATGCGACCCCACGTTGTAATAATCCTCAAAATATATACATACACCGGTCCGTTTCATATAACAATTTACATTCAGTATAAACCATGGCTCCATTCCTCCAAAATGAATTACCCCTGAACGAGAACGATTCACAAGAAATGGTACTTCATGAAGTTCTTAACGAGGCCAGTGCCCTCAGAAGCCCAGTTTTGCCCCGAAGAAACGCCGTCCAGGTGGCTCATTCCATAAAAAAGAAGCACTATAGGGGCGTGAGGCGGCGTCCGTGGGGAAAATACGCAGCAGAAATTCGTGACTCCACCCGACATGGTGTGCGTGTATGGCTTGGAACTTTCGAAACTGCTGAAGAAGCTGCTTTGGCTTATGATAATGCGGCGTTCAAGATGAGAGGGTCTAAAGCTCTCCTTAATTTTCCACCTGAAATAGTAGTGGCTGCAGCATCAACTCTTAGAGTAGATGAACAGAATTTAAGGACAAACAGCTGTTCTTCAAGTTCGAATAGTGGATCCATTGATCATTCAACTGATGAAAAGGAAAGGGTTCCGATTACATAGAAGAAACTTTGTGTGCCTGAATTCTAATATTGAAATTATATTTTGTTGGATGTTTCTGTCTCTGATCAGATTTGGTATATACCTATTTCTTGTTCGAAGAATACTTGTTATACACAAAATTCATTGCAAGTTCTTGCTAAAGATTTACCAAACCGCAGGCTCAATCTTAACACTAAGAATATAAAATAGAGTTTGATTTAATATTAAGCCCCGTTTGATTTATTTAGCTAAAAGAGTTGATAAAAATCTAATTTATCCATATCAGCAGTAACGGGAAAAACTTGTCTTTATTTTGCCAGATTCTGAACCAAAGGCCTTGTTCTTGGCTCCGGAAACAGAGCTTGATCAGAACCCAACAAGCCCAATTTAGTCTCTAAATTCCCATAATTTGCATTGTCAAAAGCAAAAGGGGGCCGTGACAATAATATCATAATTCACTCCAAATTGTGGGATTAGTCGAGCGAAACTCGCACATTTGGGGTACCAAAAAAAAAAAAAACAAACAAAAAATACCAAGATCAAATATACTCCACTAATCATTTATTAAAAAGTGGAAATTACACTAGACAAGGTATTTAGTTT
>CAIGRO010180010.1:0-12467 GCA_903798355.1 Fraxinus baroniana
AATGGTAAAAAAAAATTCACTTTTATTAACAATTTCCATGCAAAACAAAGTCAAACGAATGGTATTCGGTATGTTTATTTTTTTTTCAAATTTTTTTGGCAATTAGAACAAATTCTAGACTCAATGGTAGAAAATATTATCACTTTAATGGACAATTTTCATAAAAAACGAAATCAAACGGACACCAAACATTCAACATTTTCCATGAAAAATCATACAAATCAAACACAATTAATTACAATTCTCAGTAAAATAATTTCTAGACAAATCATTTTCTTTCCATCAATTTTCCACCATTGCAATCAAACAGATCCTTAGATTATTTTTGATTGGCATGAAAAATACTTTTTAGAAAAGAAAATATTTTCCTTATTTTGATAAAAACAAAAACTAGCACCAAAAAAAAAAAAAATGTTTTCCTTGAAAATAGAAATTTGAGTGAAAAATTCACATTTTACCTGAAAATCGAATGCAATCAAACACACTGTAGAAATGGCATTGTGGAATGTTATGAGTGACAAGTTATTATTTTTATTTATTGGGGTTATGGAAATTAATATTATTGTTCAGATATCTTTTTAAATGCACAACTAACTGTCAAATTCGATGGCCACCCATAAATATATAGGAAACTAGGTTGTATTTACCTCTTATCTAAACATTTTTGATAGTGGGTACCATAAATTAAATACGATGTTAGGTAATTTTGATGCTATATATCCAGAGCTTGTATTATGTTGAATGGGAGTTTGTACATTTCGAATAGAGTTATGATATTTAATATCATTGATGTTTAACATCACTCTAGGTGACAGTACTACTGATACTAAATTACATGTTCACTAGATATCATTTCTTTTGAATATTATCGATCGTTATTATTGTTTTTGTCCATTATTATTTTAAAGCATGTTTAATATATCGAATCAAATATAATTGAATAAGATAATTTACATTTTATTTTTTATAAAATCTCTCATTTTTTAAGCCACAATTAAATGTGGTGAGTTTGTATTGTGTGGAAAGGGAGTTTTTACACAATTATTATTGATTTTGTGCATTATTTTCTATAACATATTTAATACATTGAATCGAGTAGAATTAGATAAGATAATTTATAATTTTCCATAATTGAGAAAAAAAATTTGAAAATTATCTTATTCTATTCTATTCGATTCAATGTATGAAGAAGCATGCTACATTTACATAAAAAAATCTGCACATATTTGTTGATAGAAATGGGGAGGCAATTTTTGGCCTTTAATTTGAATTTCATTCATTCAAGGGGCCAAATAACTGTCATCTCATATTCCGTCAACAAATTTGTAACCCAATTCCGTAGAAGTAGCAAGATTAATGTATGAATCAATGGAGAAGTATAATTTCTAAGCATCTGTTTGGTACACATTAAAATTTTCATTTTCATTTTTTTTACTCATTTTTAACTACACATTCTTCAATAAAATAATATTTTTCATCACATCAATAAATATTTCCTTCTTTTTCAACCACACATTATCCATCAATTTACTATTTCAAAATACATTTTTCTAAAATAATATGACTCAAACACAAATGTAGTTTTAAAATAATCTCTTTTACCTAAGTGTATACAATCATCCTATTTATCGGCAGGATAAAGAAAAAGAAAAGTCCGTAAAAAGAAAATCGTAGATTGCTTTATTCAATTTGTCACTATTCAGTGTAATAAAACCTGCTATAAAAAAATAATAGTAAGGGTCTGTTTGATTTAAAGATGAAATTTGAGTGGAAAGAAAACGAAATGTAGGAAATTGGATTGTCTAGAAATTATTTTACTGAAAATTGTCAATTAATTGTATTCGATTAGTATAATGTGACAGGAGTTGATTTGATGTTCAACTTTAGGGTTATCGATTGAACCACTTACTGAGTAAACTCATATCTTTAAACTATGGTTAAGCACGTCATCTTCTTGATTATTGCTTTAACGTAGGTAAAAAAATTTATGACTTGGAGTTAATCCAAAATTTGATAGGATCCATGCCGAAATTAAAAGCCATAAAGAATGCACCTTTACTTTTTTCCTTTTGAAGGAAACAAGGACTCTTGTGTGAAAAAGTTGAGAATACAATATTATACAAAAATAATTAATTATTTTCGTAGACAAACTTATTGAGACTACATAGATTACTCCGTTTAGAAATGTATCAATATACTTGTTACGTGTCTGTTTGTTTACCAATTTTGTCTACCATGGGTTGGTAAGAATCAAGAAAATGGCGCCAATAAATAAAAATTAGCCAGATAATTTTTTTTTTGCTTCTTTTGTTATTCAAATCCGCCCGAACCTAAGATAAAAACTTAAAAAGGCAAGAAGGTGGACACCTGGGTATCAAAAAAAAAAAATAAAAAAAAATAGAAAATTTTTAAAACGGCAACGCTTAAAAGTGTTTGTAAATGAATTAAATAATTAAAAAAATTAGAAATAAGAGATAAATAAATGAATGATACTTCTGATGTAACGGAAAATATTACTTTATTGAAGAATGTGTGATTGAAAATTAGTAGAAAAATAAAAATAAAAATTTTAATGTGTACCAAACAAGGACTTATATTAACTTGGTGCTAGAAAATTAGGACAATGAAATCTAACTACAACTTTTCTCCCAAACAATGGGCGATCGTATACAAATAATAAACACGTTAGTGCTTTAAAGTTAACATTTATGTCCCTACTCATTGACTAGCTGATACGAAGGAAAATAATATCTTATGAATTTAAAATTATGCGAAAAAAAAGAAGGAATTTCCAAGAATAAAATATATTGGAAAGAGAGAGAAAATGTAATATGATGCATGGATACATACATGAAGATGACCATGTTATCCAAATTTCATGTGTAGTGTAGGGACAATTCTACTTCCTTTTCATAGGCTGTAAAAATATTCTCTTACTTGAAGCGTGCTTCCAAAATTCAAACCATAAATTAAAGCCCATCCAACTACTCTGTTAGGGGCTGTTTGCCATTAGCATAAAAAAACTTGTCATCTTTACTCAACAAAAATAAATAAATAAATAAATCTTGTCCTATGTATGAAAAGACGATACATAAAATTGATGTTTTGGATATAATGAGAAACAAGAGTAATTTGATCTTATCACGAACTCTTTATAGATTATTTTAATGTACAATCACTTGTAAGAAAGTTCATACTTAGGGCCGTTTGATACTGATTAAAATTCAATTAAAATTGAAAATATAGTCTTTATTGAGTTCCACTCGTCTAATAAAAGTCAACAATAACGACTAATTTTTCGATTTTAATCCGATTTTAATCTCTACCAAACGGGCTCTAATTGTCACAAGAGTTGTAACATGGATTATATGATAAAATAAAATTCCTTATTTTAACATCTCTACATAAAATAAGTCAAGCATCGCGTAAGAAATCTCCATATCTCCATATCTATAACCCTATTTCCCGACTCTCAATTTTTCTCACGATTGATCAAACTGTTTAATTTGTTCATCACTTCATTTTACTACCTCGTACCATTTGAAAGCAATATTCAAAAGTGTACGCTTCAAGCTTATTAGTTTGAGAGCAGAAGTGCACTATACTATTTTCAAATTCAACTTCTTACATTTGTCAAATACAAAACAATATACCTTCCCGCAATCCCGTCTCCTAGAGCATGTTTGGCTAAGTTTAAAAAGTTTATTTATAAGTCAATTTTCTTATACCAACCAAACACGGCCTTACAACATAGTAGAAGCTTAAGCATTAATCTTGATTTCACTTTCAAAGGTTGCTTAGTGGGTAAAAAGCCAATAGCGATTGAGTTTCGCCACATACAGACAGATAGACAGTGGTTAAGTTACGTCAATTTTTCACAAAAAGGTCCGCCTAATACTAATTTATAGCTTTAATAGGGGATCATACTCCTCTATTTACTTTATTGGACGAAATATGACATGATCACCAATTTTTTATTTTTTTTTAAATTTATAATTTTAACTTCTTTTTTTCTTTTAATAGCTTTTCCATGTATTTTTATGAACATAGTACTAATGAGATCGATAAATTGTTTGATAAAAATATTTTTTTGTTAAAACGTTGATTAAATTTTATTTTTAATCACACATTTTAATTAAATTACAATTTTTATTCACTTTTAATTATGCATTTTATGGAAAGGCGCCCATTAATTTTTATGAAATTAAAAATTTAGTAGAATAATTGTATCGATTATTTTCTCAGAGGACAAAAATACATAAAATTTCAAGGGTAATCAGGTACTCGAAATATATGAATTACATACTTGATTCAATAGATGGTGGCCCTCCTAATGTTTCATGAAATCATAAAACGGAGTCTAATCAAAATGCTCCCGGTATTATTGTTTCTTTGCACCCATATCTAATCACTTTATATCAGACATATCACGAATTTAGATGATGGGTCCCAATCTCATCCTTTTTTTTTTTTTCAAAACTTAGACGCGTAGCATAACACGAAGAGTGAGATTTGATGAATCGAAATAATTGATTAAAAAACTTCTTTTTATAGAACTGACATATCAATCAATTTGTATGGATGTAAAAATAATTTTTTTAGAACGTTGTAAAAAATCTTTATTTTGTTTGTCATTAAATAAATAAAATTTCGCAGGCGAATATTTGAGGTGTGATTTATTGGTTTTATAGAGTCACTAATAACTTAATTATTTTTTAGATAATAATAGATAGAAACAATGCTCGTAAGGAGTTCTATTAAAACTGAGGACACCGAAGAAGACCTAATACTTTTGTTAGAGACTGTTCAAATGAATGATCGTATACAAATAAAATATTACTGTAATTTTCATGGTTACAACTTTAATGGGACAAGAGTAGTGATTACACTTTGTTTTAATGATTTCTTGAAATTATTAGCTTTCTTTAGTTCTCATAATTATCTCTTCTTTGAAGACTTTTAGGAACATGAGCTCGTAACTAGTTTTAATTGAGAATCAATTGCTTCCCACCCACTCCCTATTTTTGTTTTACTTTTTTGTCACTTAGGAAAAGTTGAAGACTTTATGAAAATTAGCACAAAGGGCCCCAACAAGAATGATTTGTTATGTTAAATCCGCGTCCTTTTGGTTCGAGTGAAGGAAGAAAGTTTTAACGACGTGAAAATTACAGTACCATTGATATACAAAGTATTGTTCTATTTTCGAAAAAAGAAAGAAAGATAAAATTGGACATTACTGTAAACAACACTGGATAAGCTTACTTTAAAATATAGAGTAGTGATGGCAAAAAAATCCGTCCCGTCTCGACAGGTTGGTGGGGGTGGGGCGGGGAGGAGGTGCTCAACCCCGAAATGCCCCGAACCCATCCCGTGAAGAATAAAAGAATAATAATTAATTACAATTTTAAATAAAAAATAGTTAACTAAAAATTTTTGAAAAAAATAAATAAAATAAACGGGGCAGGAAATGGTGGAAACATGCGCCTCGAACCTGCCCCGTCCAATCTAAGGTGGCGCGGGGCGGGACGGAGTGAGGGAGTGGTGGGGCGAGGTTAGAACGCCCCGCTCCGAATTCGCCCCATTGTCATCTCTAATCTAAAGTGATCAAACTGAAAGAAGTTTAAGTATAGATAATATTGGTCCTCAATATTAAATATTTGCTAAAATTTCATTGACCAAAACCATTAATTCAAACAGTGCAAGGATATGTAGAGGTGACGATAAGAGGACAAGATACTATTCATTGACTTGAATATGTAAGGATCTCATTTACTCAACCCTTAAATATGTTAGACTTTGAAATTTCACATTTGTTGGAAGATCTTGTTCACCTGTTTTTTTGATAATGTGGAAATATGACCGTTGTTTAAACTCTAATCCTTAGCTCTAGTTTGTTGGCAACCATAAAGAGAAATTGAGAAAAAAAGAAAAAACTGATGTTTTGAATAGTGGTTTTTTTTTTTTTAAATATTTATAATTGAAAAGTATGAATTTTTTTTTTAATCAACGTGCAAAATATTTTATTATGTGATGCGTGATTGAATATGAATATGAGAAATATTTTATTGACCATTCATTTCTCATATTATATGAAATACAACTAGAAAATATAGATTTAACAAGATTTAATATAGATTTAACAAGATTTAAACTTTTAAGGGTTTGCTTGGGAGTTTCGAGGTAGCAGTTATAAGCTTTTATTTTTTATTATTTTTTTAAGATATCAATCTTGAGCGCTTAGGAGTGGATCGATTTTGAGTGGTTTTAGTAGTGATTTCTAAAAAAGTCCAATCCATGCTTGTTTTTTTTTTCCCCCTCATTCATAAGTTATATTTTACTTTAAAAAGTTAAATAAAGTTAAATATTTACTTAAGATTTGAAGTTGGTATTTTTTACTTAGAAGTAAATTTTACAATTATAAGTTAATTATGCACTTTTAAATAATTTACTCATAAGTGATTTTTTTTATTTAAAAGTAACTTTAATGTTTCATAAGTGAATTTTTTTATCTTATAAGTAATATTTTTACTTTATAAACAAATTTTTTTGACAAAATTGATTTTCAGCTTCTAAGTAATATTTTGCTCATAATTAATTTTTTAATTAAGATATAATTTTTTTGCTTATAAATAATTTTTAGTTAATATATTTTTATTTATACATTATTTTTGAACAAAATATATTGGTTGTGAATAATTATTTTATGAAGGGTAAAATTAGAAGAGAATATAAAAAACAATCAAAAATCGCAAATTTGGTTGGTTGAGAGAACTGCTCAAAATTATACAACACCATTTTTGGATGATTTTTAAACTATCTATAATCAGTGCCCAAAAAAAAAAAAAACTAACAAGCACATGTTCTTCCAACCCCTCATAAACGGTAATACTCAAAATGTCAAAATCGATGAAAAAAACTTTCAAGTAGGCCCTAAAGTACACAATATTGACCAAAATCTTTCGATAGATTTTGACTTTAACACTGTTCAATCTTTTCATGCACTTCTTGTTGGAATTTGGTTAAGTAAAATCTAATAAAATTGATTTTATATTAATTTCGACCAAATATTCGGATATGTTCTGATAGTCAAGTCACACAAGTGAATATATTAATTTGTTCTACTCATCAAGTAAATGATCGTAGTATATTTGGAATCGCAAAATCAATTTCAGATGAATGAGAAATTGTGGTCAAATATAAGAACAAAAACAGATTTTTTAGCATATAAGACTTAACGCTCGACCAGCTGCCTAGCACACAGTGAGCGACGAATAGAGACCTTGAGTTCTCGAGCGCCAAATTGGACGGCTAGCAAGTAGCTTGAAGGACTGCATCCCTTCATAAAACCTGCTGAATTGTTTGGCTTGTCTTTTTTGCCACAAACCCTCATCTTGTATAAATTGGAAATTCTAGATGTTCTGAATTAATCCCATAACATATTCCAGCATTACTTTGCATCAAATATTTCATAAAAGATTGATTTTCTTGCATCAAAGTCTTTCAAATAGTAGAGAGAAAATTATGTTTCGAACTTTACCATTTCCTTGAAGTTTGAAATGCTTCCACTACAAGGAGGTACTGTTATATTTAGGAAGACGAATGTTAAATCGTTAGCACCCTTGCAGTGCAAATTCGTTTTAAAAACAAAGTGTTGAACACTTGCCTCAATTCATATTTTTCATTTGCTCTTCTTTGATTTTCTGCGACTTTGTTTCATTCCAAGTATGTTGTTTACTTTGATTTAGTATTGTTTTAAGTCTCAATTTTAAATTTGCAATAGCACACAATACCCCACAAAAAGTTTAAGACGAATTTTATTATCGTTCGCTTGTAATAAAATTGATTATCTTCATCTTTTAGAATAAGCAAATATGTTGCTATTCCTTTCTTAAATTCATACCGTTGGGATTACTTTGAGTCAAACAACAAATGGTACAACTAATGTGGTTTCGTCCACGACTATACTACTGCAAACTACTCCAGTTCCATATGGAGAAAAATCGAAGAAATCCAGCTGAGTGAATTTCAAAAGATGACAATAAAAGATGTTGTTCTATCACACCACTTTGAATTTAGAAAGGTTCCTAACCGAAGATTCTCCTGCCGTATAAGAAGGAGAGAATAATCACGAATCAATTATCGCATTACATGCTTGGAAGCACTTGGACTTCCTATACAAGAAACTATATCCTAAATGAATTGGACAACACGCTATACTGTGTGTATAGTGTGCTAAAATCCACAAAAGAAATTAGGGTTCATTGGAGAAAAAGGTACAAAATGGAGGACGTCGGCACGAAGAAATTCATCATCGGAAAGTTTTTTGATTACAAATAATACATGCTATAGGGTACCGTTTGAAGAATTATGTTCAGAACATGGTACCATTCATCAAACAACGACACCATATTCACCTGAATCAAATGGCGCTATTCAATGAGAAAATCGAATTCTTAAGAGATGATGGATGAGATGTTGATAAGTTTGGATTTACCCCCAGAACATGTGGGGGAAGCTATACTTCCAGCAAATCACATTCTTAATAAAACACCTCTAAAGAAAATGGAGGAAACTCTATATGAATTATGAAAATGTCATAAATACTTGAAAGTATGGCGTGTTTGGCTAAAGTTGAATTACCAAAGTCGAAACAAGTTAAAATTGGGCATAAGACAATTGATTGCATATTTATTGAATACATTAATAATAATAGTGCAGACCAATTTCTCGTTCATAAATCTAATATACAAGACATACATGTAGGCACAATAATTGAATCGAGAAACGCTTCATTTTTCGAAAATATCTTTTCATGCAAAGACAAGGAATATGTAAGTTCAAAGAAGTGAACTTATGAAACTACAAATGGTACTCATCTAAGTAATGAAGAACAAAGGCGTACTAAGAAAGCTAAAACATCGACTTTGTTTGGTTCTAATTTTTTAACTTGTATGGTTGAAAATGATCCTAAGATATTTAGTGAAATAATGTCTACTCCAAAAGCACCACATTGGAAAGAGGTTATTATTGACACATAGTTGATTTAATCCTTAATGTTTTGATCATAATAAACAATATTAAAAATATATCTAACAATTGATATGGAGTGATGATAGTTCAATGTTAAAATCAATCAAACATTGTCAAAATTAACACATCATAAATCAGACTCGAAATGAAGATCAAAGTGAATGTTAAACATTTAAGTCAAATCATTCGAGACGAGAGTTTAAAAGATCAAAATCAATACTATCAAATCGGGCTCATAAAGAAGGTCAAGATCGAAGTCAAGCATTAAAACGAAACATCAAGAAAGATCAAGGGTTTAAGAGCCAGACATGAAAGAAACTTCGAAACAAATTCAAAGACTAGGTTTTCGAGATCATATATAAAGGTATAACACTTTGATATTTAGTAATGAATAACAATAGTTCAAAAATCATTTTGTGCATGAATAGTTAATTTCATATTATTTGTATAAAATATCTTTGATCAAAAGTAAGATTGATCTTTCAAAGTGATATTGAACTTAAATCATATCTCTAAAAAGAAAAGTCCACCGGACATCTGGTTGGCCAGACGGCCATCTGGTTTGCCAACGATCATTTTTTAACCATTCTAATTTTTTACGTACAACGGCTAGCTCCAGTCATCCGGTCAGTAACGAATGTTCGGTTGGGCAAAATTTTCTGTGTTTTGACTGCTTTAAATACTACTTCACTATGTATTCATTAAACAACTAGAAGAGAGTTTTCTTGTGAAATATATTTGTAAAATATTTTCTTTGAACTTATATTTTTTACATTCCATTTCATTTATTTATTCATAACAAAAACTTTAATTGTTGAATCAAACTTCTTGAATTATTTCTATCATAAATTTTTTACATTTTTCTTTGTACTTATATTATTTATATCAATATTAAAAAAAATATATATTTTTGAATAAGATTTTTGCACTTACCTTGCATAAAGGTTTATACTTCTTCATATTGAAAACTTTGATTGATTGAATCAAACTTGTAAAATCATCACATTCATCAATGTTTCTCATTTCTCTCTTAATACTTAATTTATCACAATTATTCATTAAAGAGAGATATATCTTAAGAAGATTTTTTTGAAGATACATTGCATTTATTTTCTTCATATTCTCATTGAAACACTTTGATTGATTGAATCAAAATTTTGATTATCTTATTCATCAAAGTTTTTTCATCTAACACTTGAGTTATCATTTATTATTATTCATTGAAGTGTTCGTATCTCCTAATACTTAACTTGTTTATATTATTTATCAAAAGAAGAATTTCATTGTAAAATCACTTTAATAAAGTGTGGATTGCGTTGAAATCCTTTGAAGATCAACATTGTATAATGATCGACGATCCTTGTTATAAGTTATCGTATGAGTTATATTGAGGTCCCGTGTAAGCTCAATAATGGGTTGTGATGAGGTCGCGTAAAACTCAACATTGTATAAGGATCGGTACTCCTTATTTTTAAGTCATCGAAAGCGTTGTAAATGGTTGAATTGCAGCATAAGCCAATCTTTAATAAGGTCAAGGCTTTCTCTCCCATTATACCTCCGATGTGCGAATCAATAATCGATTTGTAAGAGTGAGAAGATAGTATAATGCGAATTCACGTAGTTTGGGTTTTAAGAAGCTAA
Source organism: Fraxinus baroniana (assembly GCA_903798355.1). NCBI lineage: Eukaryota > Viridiplantae > Streptophyta > Magnoliopsida > Lamiales > Oleaceae > Fraxinus > Fraxinus baroniana. Next base: position 10,672 of record CAIGRO010180010.1, read on the forward strand.
ACTTTTCTTACATTGGAGGTATTTATATGCACATGTGGCTATGCGTGCGTTTAGCAATTGTTGGTGCCACGTGTCCAATGTAACTCTTCCCACTTCTTCCACGTTCTGGTAGAATGACCCCCATTCCTCAAGTGGTTGGTTGTACCCACGTTCGCTGTTGGGCGATTTTCATCAGTACATTGTCATTTGTATGGTTAAGTGTAGCGTTGGCCTCACGCGGTAGGCATGAGAGTCGATAGCTTCACACAGTAGGCATGGGGGTCGTAGTATGGCCTCTTGGGGTATGCGGCCTCATGGTGGTAGGCGGCCTCATGAAGGTCGACAATCTTATAGTGGTAGACAGTCTTATAGTGATAATCATAGTGGTAATCTGCCTTTGTGAACGTAGAGGGCTTCATGGTGGTAGGCGGCCTCATTGGGGATCGACGGCCTTATGGGGGTCGACGGGTTAAACAGTCTTATAGTGGTAGACGGTCTTTGCGAACGTAGAGGGTCTCATGGTGGTAGGTGGCCTCATGGGAGGTCGACGACTTCATAGGGGTCGACGGTCTTATAGTGGTAAATGGCCTTTGTGAACGTAGAGGGCCTCATGGTGGTAGGTGGCTTCATGGGAGGTTGACGATTTCATAGGGGTCGACGACCTCATAGTGGTAGACAATTTGATAGTGGTAGATGGTCTTTATGAATGTAGAGGGCCTCGTGGTGGCAGACGACCTCATGGGGGTTAACGGCATCATAGACAGTGGTAGACGGCCTCATAGGAGTCGACGACCTATCATGTTGTGTTCTATGTGGAGTGTATATCAAATGTCTCTCATCTCACTAGCCATCTTGAATAATTATTAAAGTCATCCTGTATGACAAATATGTATGCATAAAACATACACCTAAGTCTTATTTGATTGTGTCTATATGTGGATGAGATGTTAATCGTAGGCAATAGTCATGATATCATCATGAATATAAAGAAAATATTAAGGAAACATTTCGACATGAAGGATATAGGTGTGGTAGGTATGATATTATGGATTAAGATCTCTAGAACATCTGATACAATTGTTCTTTCCCAGTCTTATTACATTGAAAGTGTACTTAAATGATTTAATGTACATGAGGAAAGTCCAGTGAAAATGCATATTGATTTAAGTATACATTTAGTCTAAAATAAGAGCGAACAAGTTTCAAAACTAAAGTATTAACAGATTATAGGCATTCTAATGTACATTATGAACTGCACTCGATCGGATATAGCATATGTTGTGAATAAACTTAGTAGATTCATGAGTAATCCAAGCAATGACCATTGGAATGCATTGCATAGCATTCTTAGGTATCTATGATACACATAAAAATTTGGATCATATTTTACAAATCATTCGACTGTATTGAAAAGATATTGTGATGCGAATTGAATATCCGATACATTCCAAATTTACTAGTGATTATGTTTTTATCATTGGTGGCGTTGTTATGTCTTAGAAGTCTACAAAACAAACTTGTATATGGAATCAAAGTTTTTAGTTTTAGACAAAGTTACATAAGAAACAGAATGACTTTGTAACTTTTTGAAAGGCCTAAATTGGTGTAAATTGTGACAGTTAATTAATCGACTATTGAAAGAGTGCAATATAGTATGTATAATGGTAAGTCTAGATACATACGTCGTGTATACTTTTTATCTGGATCATTCGGAGCCCGGTGAAGAACTTCAAAGAATTTCAAATAGCGAACGGATCCTCTCTTGTCTTAACATAATGTATTTCTCATTTACAAATTCATCTTTGTTTGGAGGGAAA
>CAIGRO010180020.1:0-11143 GCA_903798355.1 Fraxinus baroniana
TGATTTCAAATTGTCATTTTAATTGTTACACTCAAAATAGAATAATAAGGGGAATTTGACATATTAGTAATACATTTCACATGTTTGAAAAACATATTTACATAATGTCATTAATTTAGTTGATAATTCAGGGATTGGTATAAAAAAAAATCACAAAAATGTATTTGTTATTCAATTAAAGTTGAAATTAATTTTAACTCGATTAAACACGTAGTCCCTGTGGATTCGACATTTTATTCACTACTTTATTACTTGTTCCTGATCTCATTCACCTGCGGGAAATCAAAGGATCACCTCACATTTTATAGGATCCACAACTTTTCAAACCACAAACTTCTTTAACTTTTATTAAAATTTACTAAAAATTTAATTTTAACTCGACCAAACAGGAACTAAGATAGACAGTTCTACACACAATAATAATAATAAATTAGGACATATATTTACATTACTAAATATTAGTTTGTCTTAAAGTTGTAATTAACTTAAAATCCACTAATTTTTCTGATCGACTTTCACAAACTCTACTCAAAATCGAGGGACTTTAAGTGTTTGTTGACCCAGCTAGAACATGTTTTGGACGAGATTGCAATCTATGTACATGTATCCCTCTAGAATCTTTCGTGCACTGTTCATCCAGGATGTATTTTATCTTCCCATTTCATCCTCCTTCGTTTATTGTTCATTTAATACCTAAAAAGAGAAAAAGGAGAACCGATCAAATTATAAAGATTTGGTCAAAAATATAGACGGTGAAAGACGGTAGCTGTAAATAATTAACATATTGTTCATTTAAACATTCAGGACGTCTTTTATCTTCCCATTTTATCCTCCTTCATTTACTGTTCATTTAATCCCTAAAAAGAGAAAAAGGAGAACCAATCAAATTATAAAGATTTGGTCAAAAATATAGGCGATGAAACCGTAAATAATTAACATACTATTCATTTAAATTGAAAAAGAGAAAAGGGAGAATCAATCAAATTATAAAGATTTTGGTCAAAAATATAGGGATGAAAGGCGGTGGCTGTAGATAATTAATATAAATTTTTTTTTTAGAAAATCTCCGTGCACGCACGGAGAGAGGCAACCTCTCTGTGTGCGCACTGGGAAGTTGAAAAAAAAAATGTTAAAGAAACTCTCAAATGTAATTCAATCAATCCTTTTTTTATTTCCTTTTTTTTTTAACAATTCAACTTATTTACATTTTACACAAATTATCTCCGTTGGGAGCATTACCCTCGAACCTCCACGAGGGGCGCTGTCCCCTCTACCTAATCGGGTAGGTCGATTCCTGTTTGGGGCAATGTCCCCGAGCCCCTTTAGGGGCATCACTTGTCAATCCGATAAAAAAATATGCAACTTACTTCATATACTTCGATTTTTTATTTTTATTCTAATTTTCTTTACTTGTCATATTTTTAGTCATTCATGATTCCGTCAATATTAAATTTGTTTCCAATTTATTCTTGAGGTGCACGATAATCATTCCTAATTCTGTCAATATTGAATTTGTTTTCAATTTATTTTTCAGTTGTAATTTTCAATATTAATTGAACTGTGTTATCTTTAGGTACGATTTTTTTTTTTTTAATAGATTTTATAGAGTTCAATTTGTAGTTAGCCTTCCAAATTGTCAAATGAAGTTATTTTCTTCTTATTACCACAAGATTTCATGACCTACATTTTTTATAACTTATCTACATTAGAAAAATACATAAAATAGTGGTCAAGTTGATAGTTACGTTCAGACACACAATGTTAAATTAAACAACACCCAACCTTTTTTGAAAATTAAACTTGATTCAACAAGATAACTTTCACATCCAAATAAAATTCATTTCATTTACATCAATTGCAAATTTACTAGGATAATTTAAATTGTCAACATCTAACATTCAAGATATAATTAAACGATAATTTAACATATTTTACACGCTAACATTACTTTCAAAATAACACAGCTCGTGCATCACACGGACAAAAAACTAGTAGTGAATAAAGATTTAATTTAAATACGTGTGTCAAGATCCTTCTTGACATTTATGCATTTCTAAATAGACTGAAGGCTAGAAAATTCTAAGGGGTGACACAAAAAATAAATAAATAAATAAATAAATAAAAATAACATGATATAAAATGACATGGTTACTGATTTTCTCTCGAAGGAGTCACGTATTTAACTCTAGAAACTATAAATGAATACATATTTAAAGAGTCGAGATCTGCTGTCCAATTTATTGTTCATTCAATTAATTGTTAACATATCATTTTGTGTGTGAGAGAAAGTATTTAACAGTATTAAATAGTTGTTAAAGTGAAAAATTAAAATTGATGACATGTTCATTTATAATAACATGTCAATAATTAATTGAGTAGACTGCAAATTGGACGGCATGGACCATGTTATGGAAGAAATTAGTGTCCAAGGTAGCAGCCATGGTAGATTCCAGATACATGGTTTAGTAATTAAATAACATTGGTCATTGAATAGAAGATTGAGATGGTCAGCCTTTTGAACCTCTAGAAATCCCAATCGATAATGTATTATGTCTCTCTCAGGACCATGGACAATTCTAAATGCTCAAAATTGACTTTACCAAACTGATCCAACTTTTCAAGAACTTCTATTGGTTGGGCCGATCTTGGCCCACAACTTTAGATAAAACCAAGTCGAATATGACTTGACCCACATTAAGTGGGACCCAACAAAGTTTGGACTACATATCTAGAAATTACACTTTAATGTTTAATTAGTTGTGTATTTATGCTAGTAAAGGAGCCTTTACTGGTATTAGTTTACTTATTATAATAGTAATTCACTCATTATTAAGCTCCGTTTGATTGTAAATGTAAAATTTAAGTGGAAAGAAAATGAATTATAGGAAATTGAATTGTCTAGAATTTGATTTCTTGGAAATTGTAATTAATTGTGTTTGATTGGTATAATTTTCTACCTGAAAAATGTTGAAAGTTTGGTGTCCGTTTGGCTTCGTTTTTCATGAAAATTGTCTAATAAAGTGATTTTTTTTTTTTTACCATTGGGTCTAGATTTGTTCCAATTGCAAAAAAATAAAAAAAAATTACTATACTGAATATCATTCGTTTGACTTTGTTTTGTATGAAAATTGTCAATAAAAGTGATTATTATTTTTTTTTTATCATCGTGTCTAGAATTTTTTCCAATTGCCAAAAGAAAAAAAAAATGTAACCTGGAAAACCAAGGAATGTGGCACGTGTGAGACAAAAGCAAGAAAAGGAATTCCATGAAAAAAAATGTATCAAACAAGCTAAAAGTTGGAAATGAAATTTGGATTCCATTTTTCATGGAAAAGATTGGCCAATCAAACATGGCCCAATTATGAGGAAGACATCAAGTTACTCATAAGTAAAGTTAAAATAGCTTTTTTTAAAAGGAAAAAATAATTATAAGTTTTATTTGCTTAAAAACGTAACTAAATTGTGGTGAGAAATTTGTCGGTAGGATTAAAAATATAGAAAACATAAAAAACAAGCATTAATTTGTTGTTAATAAACAGAACACATATTAACTAAACGGAGCCACTCTCACCACACTAATAAACATTTGGATTTTTTTTTTTTTTAAATATTAAAGCATATTATCGAAATCATGTTTGGATAAAAGAGCGAAAACATTTTAAACGGATCTCATATTGACAACATAATCTCAATTTTTCTCTTAAGAGTATACAATTTTGAAAAATTCATTAAATACAGGAAATGTTGCCAGATTTCGTACAAAATTTTGAGTTGGAAAAATCATGCGCGTGTATCTGTGCGTTTTCCTCCTCCATATTTGAATTCAGTCCATCAATTTTAAATTTCTATGTGTATTCTGTGAAATTTCCCTATACTCATAGCATCATTCTACAATTTTTATCCATTTGGTCAAGAGTTCGAGCCTCTCGCACCCCCACTTGATTTTCGTTGTTGTTCTTTTTATTGCCTCAAGTGATTACAAAAATCGAAGTAATTTTATGGTATCTACTGTAGATTTATCATTTTAGTTCAACCCCTCATTTGTGTATGATCTATTATGGACTCTGCTTTCATTTCATTTGGTACTCTGTAGTCTGTACACAAGAATGGACCAATATGGTTTGGTTCTGAACTCGTTATGCTTAACTATACCCAATGAAAAACGTACGAGGTATAGGACAAGTTTCGAGTGTAAACTTCAATAACATCGATTGAAAATGATGACTTCATACAAACGTAAGATTACTGATGAAATATACAGCATAATCGTTAAGATGGTCTTAAAATATAGCATCCAAGGCATGCTTGATACACAATATTGAATAGAATTGAACATGACATTGAATAAGAATTTAACTTATTTTTCCTTTTTTATACTATTCAGCGTTTTACCGAACAATCATACTCCAACTCCAATCATCTTAGGAAGCCCCCCCGAAGCGGATACTGGCGTTCTCAACATTTCTTGTGCTGTCAAAAATAAAAACTCCGCCATAACGTTGAACAGTTTGAATAGTAATCTAGCTTTATGTTCTAGTGCAAAACGGACCCACAAATTGAGATCATACAATAAAGATGTAGAAAACATGAAGTCTACATGAATTGAGAGTTTCTAAACTGATCTATCTCACCTGTGTCAGCTTGAGAATCAATGCAGGGAATTGAGGTCCAGATGTCTATCCGATGTTCGGAAAGAATGATCGTCCTAACAACATATTCTGTAGACAATAATTGATAAGATGAGATTGATTAACGGGTCGGGTAACTCACTAAGTCGATCAATGGCAGAATTCAGATAACAGAAGCAGTTACTTTACTTTCTTGGAAGAAGGCTTACACAGTTTGCATTGAAGAAACTGGTTATCCAAATGCTAAACCCTCCAATAATCTAACAACTAGCTGAAGGCAATTTTACAACTCAAATATTGTCATTTGCAATCATCAATAAATCAAAACGCTAGTTGCATTCATGCTTTAGTAATACGTAAAATTAAATGTTCTAGCTACAAGTACAAGAAGGAAAAATCATAGATATGATGGGGGCTTTATACAGGCAACTGAGCAAAATAACGTTTCACTTCCATGACGATAAAACCGAAAGAAGAAATAACAGAAAGAAACTGACTATTTGGTAGAGCCGTCGAGGAAATCTTACAACCGTGGCATGAAAAGAGGATCAACATTAGAACGGTAAACCGAAACATCGAAAAGTGAATAATATTTCTGCTATGATTATCAAAAGGACTGGGATCCAATGTCTCGAGCCCCCTTGCTAAAAACTATCATATTATGGGCTAAATAAACTTGATTGCCTTAATGCTTACTACTATACTGCCTGTTCCTGCTCTTCCTTCGCCGGTGTCTGTCCTTAGAATCGGATTCTGAATCCGTGTATGAATCGGAGGATTCAGACGAGGAGCTGTACTTCTGGTGCCTCCTCTTCCTTTGCTGCTTCTTTTTGTTCTTCCGTTTTCTCCTCCTTTCTTCCTCTGAATCTGTGGATGAACTGTAACTTGAGTCACTCTCCCCAGAAGAATCTTCGGATTCAGTAACAGCACTGTCTGACTCAAATACTGAAGCCTCGCTATCCTTATCAGACTCAGTGTCTGACTTATGCTTCCTCTTGCTCTTCTTCTCGTGTTTTTCATTCTCCACTACCCGAATATCCGGGTTGTCCAAATCATATGAAATAGATGGCTTCATCCTCAGTTTTGGGTTTTTCAATTGCTGAGTACGTGATGGCCTTGAGACATAAACCCTCTCGTTCTTGCACTCATACGTCCAATGCCCTGTTTGGAAGCACTTCTGGCATTGGGAAGCAGCCCCGAGGGCTGATGCCGAGGTCTTGAGGTCTTTCCTTTCACCCAATCTCACCTGTTTCTCAGTACTCATCAGATACATTTGCCTCTTAGCTTCCTTCCTCTCTTGCCATCGACTCGGCCCTTCTTCCTTCTGTCCATACGCATTCACGTTACGTGCAGCTGCGGCAGCTGCACGCTCAGCCTGCGCACGGCTGAGTCCCTTTGCAGCCGATAGGGCAGCAGCCTTGACTCTTTCTGCGGCATCCTGACCACCAATCTCATCTTCTTTGTTTTTCGACATACTCAACTTTCAGAATTCACGAACACTTCTTTATTCTCACTTTCACATACAATTTCTGCTTCTCAAAAAGCAAGCATATTAATCACTTGTTCAAACCATATATCTCAAATTTAAGAGTGCAAATCTAACAAAACAAGTAATAATAATAATAATAATAATAATAATAATAATAATAATAATAATAATAATAATTCTTGATTACGCAAGAACAATTATTCATAAATTAGGCGAAACGATCAGCGTGATCCCAAATTAAAATAAAATAAAACCCCAAAAGATTAAATTTTCAAAAACAAAAGATACTGATTTTGAAATGCGATAAATTGAGTTAAACCCTAGAAAAGCATAATATTTGTATCCGATAAAATTAATCCTAAAAAATGGTTATTTTCACCATATGTAAATACAGAAGGTAATAGTGACTGACCATTCGCAGCAATCTTCGAGGTCGGAGAGGTTGGCAGAATTCCAAGGAGTAATTACATGATTTTTAAGGAAAATTTAGGGCAATTAGAGAGACAAAATTTGAGCCAATTGGGCTTTTTCTTTTCTTCCCTTTTGCGGCTTTTGCCCTTCTCTTGTGAAAATAGCAGTAGAGGTTCTAAATTGTTTATGAGTTATATTTGAACTCTCAAACTTTAAAATTGAAGATTTTCATCCTCAAATATTTCCATTCTATTGCAGTTTAGTCCAGGTGCCATTTTTAGTTAAATAATCAGTAAAATGACAAATTTTAAAACTTTTTACTTTTAATAAGAAAAGAAAATAAAGTCACCTTCCTGGCTTTCTCGCGATCGCAAGATGTTCACGGCGTGCTCGACTCTTATTAATTAGTTTATATTATGTTTTTAAATTTAAATAGTGTTTACAAATAAATAATTTTTTTTTGAAAACTATATAATTGACTAATGGTAGGAATTATTAAGTAAAATGATTAAAAATTTAAAATAATATTTAAAATAAGAAAACTTTTTTTTTTCCCCCGCCTAAACTAGCTTAACCTCGTAAAGTTTGAAACTTTCCCTTCACGCCTAACCACGCTTTACGTTTTTTAGAACACTGATTTTTAATACCAAACATGACCCTACCTCCTAGTCAATCTATGATGTCATGGAGGTGGGAAGGGTTCCGCACTGTCATCCTTACCCTTACACTAGTGAAGACTTCGAAAATCACGGTGTCGTCTTTAAAAATTTACGACAAGGTAACGAGAATTCAATAGAAAGGATCATAATTAATTAAAATCCTCGACCTTTGATGCATAACATTTTGATCTCCAACCTACTAGCCCCCGTTTGAGGGCTGTTATTTGGAAACAATATTTTAGATAATAATTTTTAGGAGAATGTATGATTAAAAAGTTGAAAAAAAATATTGAATTTTCGTGCAAAATATTTTATTGTGTGAATGTGTGATTAAAATGAGTATGCAGAAAAAAAAAAAGTTTCAAATAATGTAGATAGCATGTGATGCAAGTGCGTGTATGGTAATAAGGATCTAAATTTTTATTATATTTTAATAAAAATTGATAAAATGTGTAGTTTAAAAAGTAAATAAAAGTTGTGGGTTCCATGAACAAGTGGTTGAAACGAACACTTATCCAGTACTCAATTTTATCTATTTATGTTTTAACCGTTTAGAAACACTTCACAAACATACTATGTTCAGGTCGATCAATGCATTGTGCTCTTTCAATTTCAGCCTTGAGTATTGGGTTTGTAGCTAACTCGAGGAGGCTAAAATATTGATCCGAATACATGTAAGTAGACAGTGTCAAAACACGACAAGGCACAATAAACTTTATTAGGTTCAATTTTTAGAATGTGACGCGAGACCGCGAAAATTTATAACAAATCACAATAGGAAACACAGGTTACAATCAAGAAATCGCACATTATATATCAAAATACGAAGCAAGAAATCATACGTAATACAAATTACTTTATACCGTAAGTGCTTCATTAAACCGCCTATACAAAAAATCGAAATGCATGCCATCGGAAAGGTAAGTTCTCAATATGAGTGAATGAAACCGTTCTAGCAAATACAATCCTACTCGGTATCTAGTATCAACAACTAAAGCCCCCACACACGGACAAAACGATGATGAAAATCACAGCTATGATGATAGCCAACACAATCAATTTAATCTTCATATTCTGAAGCCACATTTTTCTCCTCAGTTGCGTCCCTGTTGTCCTATATAAGTCTGCCTGAAACCTCGACCAAAACAGACAACAAAAACCGAATTTCAGAGCGAAAAGTATGAGTCCATAGGCCATACCAGATTTCTTCTAACCAAAATTTTCTGATGTACTTTTTGAGTAATTGTCGTGCAGTTCATACACGCGAGAATTTAGATCTCTCAAGACTAACCTGATCCCTGAGATGCTCAGTTTTATCGACCAAAATCTCAATCTTTTCTCCACGCTCAAGAACCTGTATAATAAACAAATATAGTTAAATGAGCGACAAGCTCGGACAGGCGACAAGAATAACACGACTTTGTAATGACGGGAATTTGAATACTTCTGTACCTTCTCAATATTTTCTATCATTACTCCCTTAACTTCGGAAACTTGAGCATTGACTTTAGCGAGTTTACTAATTTCTTCAGGATGATCAATGCAGTACTGCATTTGCTCTTTCAATTTCGGCCTATAATAGCAACAGTTGTTAGGCAAAGGCCGCGAAACTGGGAGCAATATGGGAGCAAGTGAAAAGGCAGTTACCCAAATTCCTTGTTCAGACTATTGGCACTGGCAGTTGCAGCTTTCCCCACTCNGGCCTATAATAGCAACAGTTGTTAGGCAAAGGCCGTGAAACTGGGAGCAATATGGGAGCAAGTGAAAAGGCAGTTACCCAAATTCCTTGTTCAGACTATTGGCACTGGCAGTTGCAGCTTTCCCCACTCCATATCTCTTGTTAAAATCATCCTTAACACGCTCTAGAAAGGCGATGGGAATTTGTCGACCAGCAGATTCAACAGCAACAACGCAATAGGCTACAAAAAAAAAAAAGTATATAATTTGATCAATGAATATCAAAATTATAAAGCATTCACTTATGGTCATCTAAACTGGAAATACCTTCTACAACTTAATCATCCAAATACATTCCACTCCAACATTCAAAGAAATCATGTACAGTGGGAAAAAGTAGAATTTGCCATCTGAATTCACAAAAGGATTATCTCGCAAAGGATACGACACGAAAAAGTATATCTTCGCAATAGAATAACTGTATGAAGTCTGAGAAATTAATCTACAAAATACCACTATTGAATAGATTGAGACTGTAAAAAGAACTATAATACTATCCGAAAAGGTACCAGCAGACAAGATGCAGGCATCAAACAAGCAAAGAACATTTTTTTTCTCTGGGCTCCCAAAAAGGGAGGTCCTGAATCTCGAAAAAACTAGTGGGCAGAGCAAATTGATTGAACAGAGTTAAAAAGAACCAAAGAAAAAATAGAAAAGAAAATGTTAATACAATGATAAACTTTTGAAACAAGGCAATAAACTTCAAAATATCACTGTAGATGAGATGAAGTATTTCTCCGTGGCTCAACTAGGCAGTTCACTTCACTGCATGGCTAGAAGATGCCAGATGTCTAAAAAACTAACAATAACATGGAACCAATTCTGCACCAAAACAACAATAAAATGGAGCCTTATTCTCAATAAATTTGAAGTTGCTACGTTAAGATTTGGGCTTCCGTCTTAAAAGGTAATGAATGTCTTTCATAAGTACCTGTATGAATTGCATAAGTCATTATCAACCTTAATAACCCAATCCTTTATAAGTAAGTCCATGTTTTTGTCTTCATTCGGTGTGGGATTTTTATCCCTTAACAACATAAATCATGGTTTATGGTTCAGTTCAGCTATATCAGTAATCTAATGGAAGATCCAAAACGCTAGATTTCAGCAACCATAAGATACTGCACTGGTTTTGGTTTAACTTGTACAGCAAAATTGTCCATCTCACAAATTATCGTCAATCAATGTCATCTCCATTCGTCAGCATATTTTCTTATTTCTCAGTTTGGCCGTGATTCCTAACGAGTTACGCCCCTTAAAAAATACCATCAGGCACTAAACTATTTGCATTCAAATCCATATTTATACGCCTTTCACGCAGATATATAAGCAAGCAATAAATATACATCAAACAATACAATCGTAGTACACATAGGTCAAGTTATAATAAAATCAAAATGGGCACATTCAAAGTTCAAACCAACGAAAAAAAGTAAAATTAAAAATTAAGAACCCACAAAAATTAAAACAATGTCTAAGAGATAGTGTACACACTGAATCCATTTTCAGCAAGGAAATTGAAGGTGTGACCATCGCAGTTGTAAGTAAACTTATTGTTTGAAGCAGGCAGCTTTTGTAGGCATTCAAAGGCTATTCTTGTGAAATTCCCTGTGAATTCTGTATATTCTGCTAAAATTACTGTGCCTCTTGCAACGAAGCTGTAGATCAATGACTGCTGACCCATAATAAATTGATTTTCTCTATTGAATTCTATCTATCTGATTCAAGAACCAAAACCCAGAACCCAAAATGAAACAAGAATATTGAAGCAGAAAACTCAAAGGGAAATTTTGGTTTTTTCTGACGAGAGAGGAAATGGGAGAGAGATATAGGGAGCCTTCATTTATCTCAAGTTGAAAACCGCGGGTGGAAGGAGTGATCTCCTGCAACCGTATTTCCTGCAATCGGAAAATGTTGAAAACTTCTATGCAGCAAAACGTTGTACCATTTGAATTAGTTCATGGTAACAATAATTCTAATTGTACAAAAAGTTTGACAATATTTTTGACAAAATGCCACTTGGCGACGAGATGGCAAATACGGTATGAGACGGGTCTACCATTTTCACTCCGTCGTGCCGAATATTTTTGTTACGTTTCCGAGGTTCGAGCCCTTTTTTTTTTTACTTTTATTTTTTATGTCTTTAGTTAGTAAATATTATTACTTTTTTTTTTTTTTTACTAATTTGTTAAAAACAATTTACGTTCTTTTTAAAAATG
>CAIGRO010180034.1:0-12367 GCA_903798355.1 Fraxinus baroniana
TAGAATACTTGCACTTTAGTCCCTGAACTTTCACTTTCCTCCATTTTGGTCCTCTTTCACTTGTTTCTCCTTATTTCCACCGTATTCATCCATTTGCAACCTAAACCAAAATATAATTGTACTTAGAACATTTAAGTGCCAATAAATCATGAAAATGCAATTATTAGTGGATGAAAAACGTGATAATTGCACTATTATCACAGATGCTATCAAAAAGCAACAAGATGATGAGTCTGTGAAACTCACCTCTGCCTTAGCAGACATTGAAAATCTAAAGAATGAAGTCCACTTGTCCCAAGGTGAAATGGCTTACATGACCACACTAGTGGAGACTTCGGATGCGCATCAGAAAATTGCTGTCAAAACCTTGGAGGCTCAAATAAAAGCCGTCTTTCTAAAACAGCAAGTAGAGGGGTTGAACTCCAGAATCAGTGACTTAACTGAAGAGGTGGAAGCTACTCGGGGTGATGTTGAATTTGTTGGAAAGGATGCTGTGAAGCATTACATAGCAAATTTCTACCTAACTGAAGAGTATCAATGTTTCCCTAATTATGGCATATGTTTACTTATACTGAAGTGGTGGATTGTATTGAGTTTCATTCCCAATCCTTCAATACCTTGGATTTGAGGTCCAAATTCTTGGAAGAAGGTATGCCCCAGACCTCAGCCGACAAAAGAAATGTAGTAGGACTTGAAAATGATGAAGAGACTATGGCTAAAAATGTTGAGATTGAAGCAGTGGCTCCTCATGCCATTGTCCTTGTCTCGACGTCTAACCCAACCCTTCTACTTAGCTTCAGACATTTTTTATTGATTTAATTGTGTTTTTTCCCTCCACATACTGATCTTTTAATGAATGAAACATTTTCTTACATCTGTGTTACTTAACTGAATGTTTGCTGCATTTTGCTTATGCTATTGCTTTTTTAAGTGCATCAGCCTTTACTAAAACTTGTTCTATTAAAAACTTGTACAAGTTTTAGATGCCTTTTGTCTTTTCTATTTTATGTTTCCATAGCATGTGGTTGAAGGGTTCATCCATGTTGAGGCTTCTTACATGACTTTTGTTATTGAGAGGCATGTGTTATCTACTTCGATAAACAAGGAAGTTGGTCCCCTTTTGGGATCTATCTCTTCGTCGAAGTACCACACTACCTTGCATGGTGGATAACTTATCGGGAAGAGGCTTTTTCGAGTACCTTTGTCACTAGGAGTCACTTTTCTTTTCTGTCAAGAATTTTAACAAAGCTACGTTTATCGAATTAAACAAACCACATAAACTGAGCATTTACGCTTCTACCGATAGTACTTCTTTAGGTGTTATGCATTTCAAGTATGAGACTATACCTTACCATCCAAACTTTATATCCTATAGATCATAGGTCAAACCTCTTCTCTAATGCCGCAAGGATACTCCCAGTTGGGACTAATAGTCCTCAGTCCCGGCTCTTTGAATAGTCTTCGTAATACAAGGTCGTTCACATGAACTGACTTTTTCTTGACCTTAGAATTGTAGTACTAGTTCATCTTTTGTTGGTAGGTAACTAACTTCACTTGAGATTCATTCTTTCTTTCATCAAAGAAATCAAGTTCACACCTCATCAAATCATCATTAGATATTTCATTAAACTATAAGTGATAAGGAGAGGGTAGACCTATTTCAACCAGACTCATGGCCTATGCTCCATAAAGCCATAGCAAAATGAGTTTCTCCTATAGGCATCCTACTAATGGTTCAGATAGCCCACAGAACCAAAAGTAACTCATCTACCCAAGTCCTTTTGGAAGCATCCAACTTTCTTTTGAGGGCATAGTTGATGGTTTTATTGATATCTTCTACTTTCCCATTAACTTGAGGATGATGGGGAGATGAAGAAGTGCTTCTTGATGTTTAGTTCCTCGTAGGGTTGTCTTTGTGTTTTCGCGAAGCGCTGACATTTGTTACACCATCTCACAAATTGTTGTGTATCATTTTTCAATGTAGGCCAATAGTATCCTTTCCTCAACACCTTTTGTACCAGATCCCATCCGGTTGTATGATTGGCATAAACCCCTTCATGAATTTCTTAGAGCACTTAGGTGGCCTGCTTGCCACCTATGCATCGGAGTAAGGGTACCGAAAAACCTCACTTATACAACACATCATATTGCAAAACAAAATGTGTAGCTCGTCTTTAAGCTTTTGTGCTTCCTCTTTGTTAGGGGGTAACACTTGATCCTTGAAGAATGCTATGATAGGCTGCATCCGTGGCGGAGGATCTTCAACCTACGAAGCCAACTTTCTAAGATTCAAATTCAACTTCAGCAAGATGCCTTGAAATGAATAGAAGCCAACCTATTATGCTTCAAACTTTTCTCAATGTGATACTTTGGAGATAAAAGATAAGTTGTCCAGTGGATGAGATAAAACTTTAAGTAGTTTTAAGATTTTAGTAGTAGAAGCAAATAAATATTTGGAAACCTTCAATTTACATAAACATGAAATTTCTTCACCTTTAGAAGTGAATGCTCTACAAAGGTGTTTTATAGGTAAAACAACAAGTAATTCAGAATCTTTGCTACTTGCTAGCTTCATAAGAGCGTTTAACGTGGGCATTTTCCACACGGGAGAGTTGTGCCAACCTGAAATTTTCAAAGGATGAAATAAGTTCTATTACCAACCTGAATATACAGCCATGCTCTTGTCCCTAGCCTAAAAACTACCATTAACCTGGCTTACAACCAACTGGGAGTCACTGTCGATAATTAGCCTCTTCACTTGCATCTCCCTAACTAATATGAGGCTATGTAGAAGTAGGGATGTCAACGGGGCGGGACGGCCTCCCCCGTCCTTGCCCCCGTACCTGTCCCCACCCCGCTAGAGGTTCCACGCCCCATTTAAGGTGGGGTGGGGCTCTTGCCTCGTTTACTAGCCCATTTGATTTTTTTTTTAAGTTTTTGATAATTTATTTTATTTCCCCCATTCATTAGATTGAGACAAATAATTTTAGTTCTCATTTTCTATTAAAACTAATGAAATTTTCCAGTTAATGTATTACATTAAAAAAAGAAAAAAATTAAATGGGGGCGGGGCGGGACGGGGTAACCATTACCCGTCCCACCCCTAATACCCGATTAAGTGGGTAATCCTCGCCCCATTCAGGGCGGGGCCCACGGGTATCGAATTTGTTGAGTTTTTTCACCATCCCTATGTAGAAGGGCTTTTTATTTTGTTGCATTGTTGGTAGCTTGAAATCCGAACCTTACAGTACAATTAAGCTTATGTTCTTCTAGGCAAACTAAGACTAATCCTACTCCAGATCTCGTGTCTCTAGAGAAACCATCAACAAACAGGTTCTAGGTGAGAGGTTTGGTAGGTTCCATTTCATCTTCCATTTCTGGAATATGCGCAAACTCTACCACGAAATTTGCTAAGGCTTGGCCTTTGATGGCAGCTCTTATCTTAAACACGTTGTTAAACTCACTAAGTTCTACCTCCCATTTTATCATTCTTCTTGAAGTGTCAGGCTTCTAGAGGGCTTGCTTAAGTGGGAAGATGGTGGTACTTGTATGGTATGTGCATATGGCCTCAATTTTCGAGAGGCGGTCACCAAAGAAAAAGCCAGCTTCTCCATGTCTAGATAGCGGGTTTCACAGCCAAAAGTGATTTGCTTACAAAATAAACAGGCAGTTGATGATAAGGATGGCAACGAGTTGGATATGGTACGGGTCGGCCAATCCCACACCCGTCCCGTCGAGTATTTTTATTATCTTACATCATACCCATACCCAGTTAAAGCGGGATGGGGGTGGAATCGGGGCGGGGCAGGGCAAGTCACTTGCCCCATTTATCGCCCCATTTATTTTTTCTTTTTCTTTTTTATTATTTTAATTTTTGGTTTTATATTTTTATGTCTTTACATAGTAAATATGATTACTTTTTACTAATTTGTTAAAACAACTTTTGTTCTCTTTAAAAATGATGATAAATTTATTATTTTTGTTCGATAAAAAACTTAAATTTGAAATTAATTTTAAATAGGGCGGATAGCAGGGCAGGGTGGGGCAAGGAGGGGACTATGTTTCCCGCACCCGTCCCGTATCTACTTTGGGGTAATGACCTTCGCCCCATCCCCGTCCCGTGTATCCGGTTAGGTGGGTATTCCCCGTCCCGTTCGAGGCGGAGCCCCATGGGTATCAAGTTGAGCGGGTTTTATTGCCATCCCTAGTTGATGATCACATTTCTTCCTTACAAATACCAAATTGATAGCATCGATGGTAACTACCAAATACAGTTGTAGAGGTTTATCAATCTTGACTTGGACATCAGAGAAGCCTGTCCCAAGTGTTTTTTTAGCTCTTACAAGGCTACTTTACACTCCTCTGCCCATTGAAACTTTCTTTTATCCCTTTAAAACCTTGAAGAAAGGAAGGTACTTATTAGTTGCTTTTGAGGCGAAATGCCCACTGAGGCTCTATATTTTGTTAGGCTTTTAGGATGACCTCATTTCGATCAAGGCTTTAATCTTTTTTAAGATTAACCTCTATCCTCATTTGGTTCACCATGTAGTCCAAGAATTTTCCTTAGGTGACTCTGAATGCACACTTGAGGAGGTTCGGTCTCATCCTGTACCTTCGCAGTATTCGAAAGGCTTCATCGAGATATTCCACATGATCTTTTACTTTCAATCTTTTCACCAATATATCATCAATGTATACCTCCATTGTCTTTCCAAAAACGTTTGCAAACATCTTATTAACAAGTCTCTATTACGTGGTCTCGATATTTTTCAACCCAAAGGACATCACCTTATAGCAATAAAGACTTATATCCGTTATGAAGGACGTATGATCTTCATCAGTTGGGTATATTGGGATATGATTATAGCATGAATAAAAGTCCATGAACCTCAGTAGTTTGTGCCCAATCATAGAATCAATGAGCTAATCTATTAGTGGAAATGAAAAACTGTCATTGGGGCATGCTTGGTTAAGATTGGAAAAATCTACACATACCCTCCACTTGTCATTATGTTTTTTTAAAAGGACAGGGTTTGATACCCACTTCGGATAAGTTGATTCTCGAATGAAACAATTGTCTATCAACTTCTTCACTTCATCCTTCATGGCCTCATACCTTTTTGGGTTCAAGACTTTCCTTTTTATCAATGAGGGTTAGCTTTAGGATCAATCTTTAAGTGGTTACAACTAACCTTTAGGTCAATGCCAACCATGTCCTCATGTCTCCAAGAAAAGATATCCAAGTTTTCGTATAAGAAGCAATTTAGTTTTTCCTTAACCTCCATTGGCAAATTATTTCCAACTTGTAAGGGTTTGGAAGGATTCTCTAACTTTTTCACTAGGGGCTATTTGAGGTTCGTAATCAATGATGCGATGATTCAGTTCATCAAATTTAGCCACTTCTTCAGCAGCCCTCACTTTTGCAAGGGCTGTTATTACTTCAAAGGAAACTTCTTCATCAAAAGCGCCTTCCATTTCGACATCTTTCCTTTACTCAGGGATTTGCTCTTGTTCAGGGGTGTCATTCATGCCAATGTACATCATAATTACATTAACGTTCCTAGGCCTGCCTTCTTGAGGGAGTTTAAATAACACTCACTTGTACTCATTTGGTCGCCTCTAACAGTGGTGATGCAATTTCTGAAAGGAACTTCATACACAAGTGGTAAATGGATGTAATATCTCATAACTCCTTTAACACTGGTCTTCCTAGTACTCCAAGGTAAGCAGAGTGGTTGTCTACTACCAAAAATTCCATAAAATGATCAACGATCAATGGAGTCGTCCCCTTCCCACTGCTAGAGTGACTTTTTTCCTTTGAAAGATGCTATCACCAGTGAAGATACAAGGTAGAGCTCATGGGGGTTAGCTCATGGTCCACTTCCATTTTGTCAAAGTTTGCTCCAAATTTGTTATTGACCGAACTTCCATTATCTACTAACATTCTTTTAAGGCCATTTTGTGCCACAACAACCCTTATTACTAAGGTGTCACAATATGGATAACGTAAGCCAACTGCATCGGTCTTGTGTAAAAGTAATAAGTTGAACTCGTCTCCTAATTGAAGGTCGACTATTGTTGACTATGAAGCTTGCTATTGGGGGATCCCCAACTCTCTTCAATTTCCAATTTTCCCTCTAATATATTGACCTCCAAAGATTGTGCAATCTCTTCAATAGGTTCACAACCAGTATTAGCTGGAGGGCTCCTTATTTGCCTTTGACCTTCCATAGGCCTCTCTCCATCACTTTCTTATCTCCGAGGAGCATCATTTCGAACGTGACACCTAGCCTCGACCCTCCTAGGTTGTCAATCTTGCCTAGGAGGTGCATTTCCTCATGGGAATCTATTTCTTCTTTGATTACTAGATTGTAGATTTAAGGTACTATCCCCATAATTATATTATGGTAGCAGGAATGATGATAAGTGCAATAGATGGGCGTCTCATCGCTATTCCTAGGTTCAGAACTTTGCTCTCTACCCTTTCTCCTTTTGGGAAAACTGTTGGGTAGACCTTCCTGGGTATGCCTTAATAGTGGGTTTGATTTTCTCATAAGCTAAAACTAGAATTGTATTCAACGTTGTGCTTGTCCTAGTTGAAGGTGGTTGTCCGTCCAACCTGGTGTTCCATCAAATGGTAGGTGAGACCTCATCCTCGTCATCTTTGACAAGGTAAAAGTCCCCAGTTGGCCCTATTTGATGATATTTCGATTCCTCATTGATGATATCACACCTTATCATTTCAAGTAGGGCGTCATAACTGATAGGATCTTTGTTTTGTATATCTCTCCAAAAGAGAGAATTCATATTCAACCCTTCCATCAAGGCTGATAGTGCTTCTCTATTGGTAACTTGTACACAGTAGGGCATTTCATCAGTAAAATGAGATATAAAGCTTTTCAATTATTCTCCATGCTACTGCCTTATGTCTTTGAGGCATTGTATTGGTCATTTGCCTTCCTTGCTTGTTGCGAAGCGCTTAAGGAAAGTTGTTTTTTGAAATCTAGCCAACATTTGATACTCCTTTCTCTAAGCCTAGTGTACCACACTTCAACTGCCCTACTTAGAGTCAAGTGGAAGGCTCTACATTTTACAGCAAGTGTTGAATCCCTTAGGTTCACGAGGATTTTGAAGCTGTTGAGGTACTTCGTAGGATCACCTCTTCCATCGTGCTTGGAAATTTTAGGAAGTATGAAGTGGCTTAGGACAAGGGCATCCCTAATTCCCTAGAAGAATGCCAAATTGTTATCATCATCGTCGATGTTGTAAAACCCTTGTGATTCGTGAGAGTCTTCATCATTTTTTACTTGAGGACAGTCCAGTTTGATTCCTAGCCTATTCTGCCCCTTTTTAATGTCTATTCCTAGGTGGAGAATTTTGAGGTAGGTTGCCATAAATAGGTTCATTTTATCTTTCAAACTGAGGTGGTCCCTGCTACCTATTTCTAGGTACAAAAGAGGTTGAGCTTGACTATTTCTAGGCCTTCTGGGACTTAACCTGTCGAAGACACTTGTGGATCTCTGAGGCATGTCTTTAAGTTCATCATTTCTAGAAATCTTTTGAAACTTCTTTAGGTTGGCCAGTGGCATAGTTGGTGGATCCATCAACTTTAACTTTCCTCTCTTAAGGGCCCTCTTTCTTTGTGTAATGTTGACAATCAGTGTAAAAGAAAGCATTTCCATGGGCTATATATGGAAAATTGTATATCTTCCTAGGTTTTGTATATTCCTAAGCAATGCGTGCATGACAATATTCTGCTGGGTAATATCTCTCATATCGAAGTGAGTCTAGCAGCTATTCTGGACTCACATCTTGATCCACCTCGCCAATGTTGCTAATAAAATTGATGGCAAGTATTTGGAACAATTTATGAGGGTTCCTCTTTTTTAGGGTGTTCCCTAACTCTCTAAGGCGTTGACTCTTCATTGTCGAACTCATGGTAATGTTTTCTCTCCAATAGAAACTTGTTTTCTCTATATGAATGATATTCCTTTTTTCAAGGAATATACTGGAATCCAACAAGCTCTTCCTCTTGGAATATTTGGTGGTTCTTTCTTCAAGAACAAACCGTTTTCTTCGAAGGCAAGAAATTCCCAAAATATACCTCCTTACTCACTTTTTTCACAAAATTTTCGTGGTTAAATGTGCAGTTCCCATAACTGTTGACCCCTTTTGGTAAAGGTTACGTAGATAATAGATGTCGGGTCTACTCGTAGTAAGAAAATTTCAACACGTTGACGAGAGATTTAGAGGGAAAAGGGTGGAGTTTATGGATGTAAGAGATGCTTTACGATGTGAGACACAAATGTTAGAGCACCAACAATATGATCAAAGATGATTACGTATAAACAAACAATCCTAAACAACTCAACCAATGTATAAGAAAACTAAATTCAAGAAAATAAATATGGAATAAGCAAGAAAGAAAGTTGAGCATGGTTTCAAGTATAAAGAGTTTCATTAGAAAAAAATGTTACAAAAGTTGCTTATTTATAGATTTTTGATTGAAGTGATTGTCGTTGGATAGGAACCTTATGGCCTCATTTCCTAGGTCGAAGCCTCACATAACTCAATCTGCTACGCATTTAATACATTTACAATGGGTTAGCCACCCTATACCCTAGGCTGACAATTCTGACATTCATTATTACAAACGTTACATCAACCATTCCTAAAGATTGCCTGCAGATCCTATAAAAGACAACATGCGCTTCAACCAAATAGAGCTTTAGATGGAATGAGGGATTCGACCAAAGGGAGCTTCACATGGAGAAAGAGCTTTAGCCAAAAGGAGCTTCGGAACAAAGGGTATCACCTTCTTCTTTGACTTCTTTATTTTGACCAATTAGGTTGTTGTTGATTTTGTCAGTTCTGACTCATGCCTCTACTTGGACTACAACGTGGTCTTGTTACGATAGTTCCCCAAGTCTATGCATGACTATTCATGTAATGCATAGGCTTTCTTTTATAAAAAAAAAAAAACAAATTTTTTGTTGGGTGGTTATTTTACAACACCACAATTTCAATATTTTGATGCTCAACAAGTTTTAATTCTTGAATGATTGTTATAGAACTTAATGATTTTCAATTAATTAGCTCATAATTAAATTGTTGTATGAATTTTATTATTATTGAGAGAGATAATATGATAGATAGTATATTATAACAATCATTTTGCATGATTTCAATAGATGTTTTAATGTTTTAATGCATACTTTCATGTTCGCATCTTTCATAGAGATATAGGAAGGTCACATAAAATGATAGTTTTAATTTTACTCTAGAGATATTATTGAATAACTCAGAAATATTATCAACAAGAATGTCTACATATTTTCTTGATTTTGAATTTATTAAGATGTATTAATAAGGGAAATTCGAAATCTTAATAATTATCTCACATAATTTTACAAAAGCTCTTGTAGTTTGCTCATTTGAGTATTTAGTTTAATTATTTCATTAGTATAAATTTTTTATACAAATATAGTTATTCGATTAAAGATAGAATTAATTGATTTTAGATTAAGTACATAGTTCTTGTGGGGAACGATACTTTACTTATTACTTTATTACTTGTTTACAATACTATACGCTTGCAAGATTTTGTACAATCAAATTTTTGGCGCCATTGCTTGAAAATATTGTATTTAATTAGTTCTAGTTAGTTTTAACTTTAATCTGAATTTTAATTTCTTTATTAGTTTTAAGATTAATATTAGAAAAAAAATTAAAATGGTTCGTTTAATTCTTTTCAGAATCTTGTATGCAAAGTTTGAGACAAGATGATCTTGCTCCATTTGATTTGAAAACCAAACGAACATTCAAGTTGAGAAGAAAAGAACAGTTAGAAGCATACCCAAAACATCAAGTAGAATCAATGGCAAAAAACATTTCAAATCCATTAGCCATTGAGGTTAATATATAAATGCAGCATATCCGTTTGTAGCTGCAAGTAATGAGAATGAGAGAATGCATGGTTTCACCAGTGGTAGAAAGTCGATCCTGCATAGCTAATTTGGTATTTGGACAAGCTAATTTCTACTTAAGGACAAATGTACTAAACATGTTCTAGAATGCATTGAAATTCTTTGGGTAAGCCCATAACAGCCCTAATGCTCAGAACTCAAGGTTTTTGGATATGTGTGTAACAATTGAGTATATAGGGGTTTTGAGTAATGCAATTCGATCGAGGCTATTTCCATTCACATTGAGAGACTCAGCTAGAGAATGGTTGGATACATTCCCACCTCACAACTTTACCACTTGGGATAGTCTAAACCAGAAGTTCTTCAATAAATACTTTCCACACAAGAGAATTGCCTAGTTGAGGGAAGAAATTGTTGCACTCTCCCAGCTTGATTTGGAGTACTATTGTGAGGCATGAGAGAGATAAAAATATTTGCTTCGACAATATCAACATCCTGGTATAGAAAAATGGCTCCAGATTCAGTACTTTTGCATTGGGCTAAACTCGACAAATGGGATCAATGTTGACCTTGTGTGTGATGGGTGAATAACAAAAAAGGACAACTTACCATGTATATCAAATCATGGAGAACATAGCATACACTAGTACATTGTAGCCAACAAAAGATCAAGTAGAAAGTTACAGCGATGTATGATGTTGACACACTGTCAACAACCTCAGCACAGCTAACAGCACTAGTTAAAAAGGTTGATGTTTAGGACACTAATATGACAGCTGGACTGAGATGCAACCTTTTCGGAGAAAATGATGAAAATGAGGATCATAATATGGGGAGTCTATTTGCTCAATCAGTTGAGGATGTAAATTACATATACAACTAGCAGAGGTAGTAGAATAATCTCCTTTCCAATACATATAATCCGAGTTGGAGAAATCATTCAAACTTTTCCTAGAGTACACAGTCTTCTTAAGATGCACCATATTAGAAACACTTATGGGAAGAAGAATTTGCTAAGATTGCTAAAGTATCAACTCAATTCTTGTAAAAGACTGACAAAATTTTACAAATTCAATGGGTTGCTATAAATAATTGGAAAAATCAGAAGGAACAAATAGTCAAGACACTTTTGAAAAGAACGTTAGGAAACCTGCCCCAAGTGACACTAAGACAAATCACCAATAGCAGGTAATGGCAATTAAAGTTGTGGAAAATGAAATAAAATAAGATCTACTTGTGAAAATACCAACTTCAATCCGGCTATACATACCTCCTATTCCTTTTCCTTAAAGGCTTTGAAAAGGAATTGAGAGAAAAATGGTTTAGGCAATTACTACATAGAGTAGGGTTCAATTTCCAAAAATTACTGCTAAGAGTTAAGTGGTACTAAATGAAAAAAGGTACTTTATATAGATGAGAGCATGTGAATCAGCTTGAACAATAAGCAAAAATCATTCAAAACAAAATTATGACAGTCCACAAGTTAAGAAAATCGATCCTATCACGACATATGTAACTCCTGCCCCCTAAAATGTTGCAGAAGAAAAAGCTTGAAGAACAATTTGCAAAGTTCTTGAGCTTATTCAGAAAACTTCATATCAACATCCCATTACTTGAGGCAATATCTCAAATACCAAGCTATGCAGATTTCTTAAAGAAAATCTTATCAAACAAAAAGAAGCTCAATGAACTTGAGACCATTACTCTAAATGAGGAGTGCAGTGTTATCTTGTAACACAAACTATTTCTAAAACTAAAGGACCCAAGGAGTCTTAAAATGCTTTGTTCAATACGAAATATCTCTAATTTTAATTGTTCATGTGATTCTGGCGGTGTTCTAAAAAGAGTAAAGCGTGGTTAGGCGTGGAGGTCAAACTTCAAATTTTACAAACCTAGGCGTAGCTTAGGTGTAAAAAAGCATTTTTTTTATTTTTAGTTTTATTTTAAGTTTTTAATCATTGAAAAAAATTCAATTAATTCAAATAATACATACCAAACATCTAAAAGTATAAAATATTGTATTTACTTAATAATTTCTACATAAAAATAAGTTTCAAAATATAATTACATAACATATAGAGGTGGCCATCGAGCAAGCGGCTCGTCGGATCGGCCGCTTACCTCGTACTAGACGAGTCGAGCCTGCTCGGCTAGTACTATTCACGAACTACTCAACGAGCAGTAACGAGCCACGAGCCGCTCGGTTCGTGGCTCATTTAAAAAATAAAATAAAATTTAAAAATTCAGTGATCGTCTAGTCTTTAATTTTTTTTTTCAATTTCATTTATTTTCCTCTATAAATACCCACCATAATCAACATTTTTTCCACCATTATCAATCTCTCATTGTTTACTGTACTTATACTCTCTACAATTTACATTCTGCAATCTCCATTTATCAATTATCAACAATATCAATCATTCATTCTATAATCATCTTCT
>CAIGRO010180039.1:0-10065 GCA_903798355.1 Fraxinus baroniana
TTTTATCTCATTTGTTGAAGTGTGGGTTTTTGGGTAATAAAGAGCAGTTTCAGTTCTCAATTTTGTCTTTTGATTGTGATACTTATAAACTTGAAAAAAGTAAGACTCTTCCATTTCCATTTCATGGTAGTCGTGCTCATAAACGCTTTGAGATTATTCATAGTGATGTTTTGGGGAGTGACACTTGTGACTTCACATGCTCATTATAAGTACTTTGTGACATTTATTGATGATTTCAGTCATTACACTTGGATATATTTTCTGAGGTCTAAAAGTGAAGTCAGTACCACTCTTCAAATTTTTATAGCTTATTTTGAGACACAATTCTCCTCTAGTATTCAAATATTGAGGATTGACAATGGCGGGGAATATGTCTTATCAGTCTTAATCATTCTTACAACAAAAGGGTATTCTATCTTAACGCTCTTGTCCATATACTCCTTAACAGAATGGAGTGATAGAACGAAAAAATCGTCACCTATTGGATGTTGTTAGAGTTTTGCCCTTAGAGTCTTCGGTTCCACCAGGTCGAAGCGCTTTCTACAGCGGTATATATGATTAATCGACTTCCTGCTCAACATTTGAATTTTGACTCTTATTTTCGCCTGTATAGTACACGGCTATGAAATTTTACATACTTTTGGTTGTGTTTGCTTTGTTCATCTACCTCCTCATGAACGTCATAAGTTTGGTGCTCAATCTACACGGTGTGCTTTCTTAGGTTACAACATTGTTCAGAAATGTTTCATTTGCTATAATGGTGTTGCTAATCGTTTTCGTACCTTTTGCAGTGTGATTTTTTTTTGAGAATCAGTACTACTTCCAACAACATGTTGTTTCATCTCTTGATTTGCTTCCGTTTATTAGCTTTGTGAATGACGCTAGTTTTGTGGAGCGTTTTAAACCAGGTATGGTATATCAGAGATGACGGCCCCCAGACCGACGCCCTTTCTTCTTATTCTCGATCCCGATCCCATTCCAGATTTTACTATTCTTTGGCGATCCACTTGCGTTACTTATCCTCCTGATCGGTATGGCTTCTTGCAACTTTTTCTCACTTCACACTTCTTATTTATTCTTAGGCTGCTACTCAACCCTGTTGGGAGAAAGCTATGCAAGAGGAACTTGAAGCTCTTTTGGAGAATCACACATGTGATATTGTTTCTTGCCCTCGTAGTGTCAGACCTATTGGGTGCAAATGAGTCTACTCTGCTAAGCTTCGATCTGATGGAACGCTAGAACGATATAAAGTTTAGTTGGTGGCTCTTGGGAATCGTCAAGAATATGGGGTGGATTATGAGGAGACCTTTGCTCCTGTTGCTAAAATGACAATGGTTCGAACTATTGTGGCTATAGTTATTGCCAGGGGTTGTCATTTGCGACAAATGGATGTTAATAATGCTTTTTTACATGGTGACCTTAAGAAAGATATTTATATGACACCTCATGCAGGACTATTTTCGTCGCCATCTTCTGATGTGTGTAAACTAAAGTGTTCGCTTTATGGGCTGAAGCAGACTTCTCGTGCTTGGTTTGATAAGTTTCGCTCTACTCTCTTGGGTTACTCCTTTACTTAGGGTAAATATGACTCGTCTCTCTTCATCTCGACTACAGAAGCGGGTACTGTTGGTCTATGTTGATGATATTGTTATTACTGGTACTGATTCTGAAATGATCTCTCACTTTCAAACCCAATTGAAGGATTCTTTCTATATGAAAGATTTGGACCCCTTGCAATATTTCTTAGGTCTTGAAGTGCTTTCAAGTCCAGTTGGAACTAATCTACATCAGCACAAGTATTTGGAGGAGTTGATTACTTTGGCTGGACTTCACAATGGTCGCTTGGTTGATACTCCTTTAAAGGTGAATGTGAAGTATCGTCGGATGAAGAGGATCTCCTTCTTGATCCTTCTCTATATTGTTAGTTAGTGGGTAATTTGAATTATCTCACTATTACTTGACCAGATATCTCTTTTGCCGTCCAACGAGTCTGTCAGTTTATGCATTCTCCACGACATGTTCATTTGCAGTTCGTCGTATTATACGATACTTGCTGGGTACACCTGATAGAGGTCTTTTCTTTCTTGCAAATTCTTCTCTTGAATTGATTGGATGTAGTGATACGGATTGGACTGGATGTGTGGACACTAGTCGCTCAATCACAGATTGGTGCATGTTTCTTGAAGGTGTACTAATTTCCTGGCGCAGCAAGAAACAGGATTGTGTCTCTAAATCTTCCACTGAATTTGAGTATCGTGCTATGTCTTCTGCTTGTTCTGAGATAGTTTGGCTACGAGGTCTTTTATCGGAGTTTGGTTATCTTCAGCTTGGGCCTACTCCACTATATGCTGATAATACAAGTGCCATTCAGATTGCTGTTAATCCTGTATTTTATGAGCGTACTAAACACATTGAAGTGGATTGTCACTCCATCCGTGAAGCTTATGATGGTCGTATTATTTCTCTTCCACACATCACCACTGAAGTTCAGATCGCTGATGTGTTTACTAAGGCAATGACACGACAGCGTCATCAGTTTCTTGTCAGCAAATTGATGCTTCTTGATCGAGCGCATCAATTTGAGGGGGGATGTCAATAAGATGGAAGATCACAAAGATTACGTCTACCATAATTGTACAATATTGTAATTAGTTTACTAAGGCAATGACACGGCAGCGTCATCAGGTTCTTGTCAGCAAATTGATGCTTCTTGATCGTTCGCATCAATTTGAGGGGGGATGTCAATAAGATTGAAGATCACAAAGATTTCAGAGATTACGTCTACCATAAATATCGATATAATTGATTGTAAATTATTGTAATTAGTTTTGTTACCATAATTCAGCATTTGTCTTAAGCATGCACCATGAAATCTCCTTCAGTCTTTCTTTTGGAAGAGACTCAACATTACGAGGTGAAGAGTCAATGTCGAGGTGCCAAGCCTTCCCTAGACGTGAGCTCTTGGGATCCAAATTAGTGAGAAATGCTAGTCCTATACATAACATTTATAACAATACTGGAAAGTTGCCAAAATACCAAAATATAAAAATCTGATAACTTAGAGCAATAATTATGTCAAGAAAATAATTCTAAATAAATCATAATCTACTTCCTAATTTTATGTCTCGAATAAGTGTGTATTTTTGGTAAGTCTTCATTGAAATATCTAGGGTTAAATATTTCAATTGCTATCGAATTTTTTCAAATGTTTTTCAGTTGTCGTTGAACTTTAAAAGTTTCTTGAGTTGCCATTGAACTTTTCCAAAACGTTTCTGAATTGCCATTGAGTTTTAAAAAATTTTCAAGTTGTTTCTTTCACACATTGCATGCTTTTGACGTTAGTGTGTGCTACGTCACCAAAATTGTCGAGTGGTTTGCTTTCTCAAAATGGTGAGTGACGGATGGGATAATATTTTGGTAATTTTAGAGGCCACTCAGAAAAATATTTGCTTTCTCAAAATGGTGAGTGACGGATGGGATAATATTTTGGTAATTTTAGAGGCCACTCAGAAAAATATTTAAAGTTCCATGGAATCTAGAAATTATTTGGGTAAGTTCGGTAGCAACTTCAAAACTTTTAAAGTTAAAACATTTTAACCCAAATATTTATCAAAATCTTCATTGCTTAGCTTCTACTTCTGGTTTTAGTTGTTGGTCCACATCCATTTCAACCAGGCACGATTCAGCTGCATAGGAAGTCTCCCTCCCAAAAATCAGAGAAATAAAGGATAACAAGCCTGGTTTATATAATCCTAGACTAGATAATGTGGGTTAAGACTTTGGACGCACTATTCAAGTCAGGTTATCTCTAAGAGGGTGTTCATTCCATGTGCAGCAAGATAATCTGTATAAGGGATGATATTTGTACTGCTTGAGTTATAAATAATTAATCACCTCATCTTTCGAATCTTTATTGGTTTCAATCTTAGACATGTTATTTTCTATTTGTTTTACAGTGCCGATTGATTTTCACTCCGGATCAGTAAAGTTTTTTCCCAATGATCATGGCAGTCTAGGTCTCCCACCTAATGAATGTGGCAGGGACGCAGAAGCAATCTCTAGGCAGCAGAACCTTCAAATTTGCTTAAATAACATTTGTCATGATGAACCTGATCGACTGAGAACCATTTTGAAACAGAATCCTGCGTCGACTGGTTTAAGGTTGTCTTATGATGACGATGAGCGTAACTTCTCTATTACTTCTGCAAGTGGAATTATGTTGGATTCATCATCAATTATATATTCTCTGAGCAATGACATCAAAATGGAATTTGACCAGCAGAATGAAGAACTCGAAAAGTACATCAGAATTCAGGTACTTCTAACCATTTCTTTTTTTTTTTTTTGAATTAATTTTTCAGTAATATGGTCAACTATCATTCTGTATCCAAATAAGGTCCCTCTTCCTAGGTGTAATCCGTGCAATTTAATTTTGCTTACAACTTGCTGTACCTGATTTTGTGCTACCACTAATTTTAAGTTCATTTGAACAGGAAGAATTTGTAGCCAAAGGGTTGAGGGACTTAAAGCAGAGACACACGACGTCTTTATTGACTGCTCTAAAGAACCAGGTCAGTAACAAGTTGCAGGAGAAAGATCTTGAGTTCAAGATTATAACTCGTAAAAACCTGGAACTTGTTGAGAGAATGAAGAAAGTTACAGCTGAAGCCCAGAGTTGGTGCTATATGGCCAAGTATAACGAGTCAATGTGTAACATACTAAAAACCAATCTCCAACAGGCAATGCAAGATTCTAACCAAGGGAAAGAAGGATTTGGAGATAGTGACATGGACGATGCTGCATCTTTCGTTGATCCAAACAATTACCTCAGCTTATCATGTGGGTGGGGGAAGCCTAAATCTGTGAAGAATAATATGGTTTGTAAATTATGTAAAATGAAGGAGGTGTGTATATTGTTAATGCCTTGTAGACACCTCTGTCTGTGTAAAGATTGTGAAGGTTCTGTTCGTTTGCGTCCTGTATGCCGGTTGATAACCACTGCTTATTTCGAGGTATACCTTTCTTAAAGAACTAATGAGATTATTTACATTTTTCGATTTTCAACTCATGTTTCGATTTGGCATTTCACTTCTCATATACTATATGTGTGTCATGACAATTTGAAACAGATAATATGTTGTCATTTTATGTTCCCCAATATAATCTAAAAGTGTGCGAAGATTGGTAGGATTGTTATTGGGATCAAGCAAATGGTAATAATATGTTTGGTACATCAAATTGAAGATAATCAAGGAAGATTATCAAGAGCTAGAAAAATAACCTTAGCTTGTGAACATGAACCTCAGAAAGATTTATGTAGTTGGTCACCACGCCAAGTTCTCTACAATGCATCTTGAAGGAACAATAATGAATCTGTTGTATTCGTGAAACCACATCAAATGAACGTGTCTAAAATGCATGTATACATTTGTACATTCCATGTACTGCATCTAAGGTTTTTGTATTGAATCCTCCTACAAATATTAAGAGCAGCCTTTACGTGTTGATAAGCTATGAGTCCTGCAGAATTCATTGATAATAAGTGAGTAGTAATTGTGGATCTAACGAAATGTGTGGATAAAAAAAAAAAATATTCGACCTTAAATTTTACATTAAGCTGTGTCAAACATACACTTAGATTGATTTCTCAAGCAATTGTATGCATTCAAGTTTACTAGTGAATTTGAGTACTCTCAGCAATAGCACGCTCCTATTCATTGCTTTTCAAGAGTATAAAAGATTTCAGCAACCACTCCCCCTCCCCCCTCCACCCACAAATAAAACAAAAAAAAGGGTTTGGGGATTAGATCAAGAGAAAGATGATGCAGTTTGTTGGTAAATCTTCCTAGGCATTATCTCTTCATTGTTCTTTTCTTAACAAAGTGCAATGCGTTCACACCTTTTATGCTGCTGACTGCTAAAAATGCCAAAAGCTGTTACTGTTGTAATTTGGCCAGATAGTAAAAGACAAGCATTTTACCAAGATAAGAAGTAAGAGAAGAAAATGGTCTAATTGTAATTTAAAGATTATAAGTGGGCATTTTCTTTAAGATTTCCATTGAAAACATCAGCGTCACCAACTCTTGACTCCTGAAATCTAAGAGCAGCAGAGAATAGCAGAAATTAAGGTAAATTTTCTGTGTATGATTACCATTTCCACTTTTTTTACATGTTCATGCATGTTTAGATGACTCTTGAATGTTAATTTGATGTAGAATTTTGATTCATACGGTATGAAAAAATATTCATTTCTTGTTGTGTCTTTGTTTTGATTAACCTTCATATATTTGGTATGTCTGAAGAGTGAAGTGTATGGTTGTTATCCAGTTCTAGACACGACTCACGTCTTCTTTGATATTGTCAAGTACTATCCAATATTTTCTACTGAACATCCCAGAACTGTATTGGATGATTTCCTATTTCAGCTTATTTTGCAGTTAGTTTAATTCAACTGTTGAATTAAGAAATTCGGTAAATGAATAATGCATTCACCAAGTTTTGACTTATCAGCTAATCATTTTAACTTTTGTTGCAAATAGGAAATCAAACCAGAAAAAGATGGGATCCGAGGGGCGAAAATCTGTCATTATTAATGTGACTGGATTTAAGAAATTTCAGGGAGTTGCTGAGAATCCAACTGAGACAATAGTAAATAATTTGAGGAATTATGTGGCTACTGCTGGATTACTGCCTCCTGGTGTTAATTTGAGAATTTGCATGGTTCTTGAAACTGCGGGAGATGGCGCAATTTCCACCTTTTACAAGGTCATGGAGTCGGGGATATCGACTGGATCCCGTCTTGACAATGAAAAGATTGTATGGGTGAGTTTGAAAATGCACTACTTTCACTATATTCAATAACAAGATTGATGGAGATAAACCTTGGGATTTTTGGTTTCAAGTCGAATATTATCATCGTTTCTTGTTTCAGCTTCATCTGGGTGTGAATAATGGGGCACTGAATTTTGCCATTGAGCGTCAAGCAGTAAACGAAGCTAGTTTTTGTTGTCCTGATGAGCTCGGGTGGCAACCTCAGGTCGGTTTTTGCTATTTTTTGCTTTTTAATGTAACTAATACAGTTTGTCTGAATTCAATTTGGCTTTTCAGCAACTGCCTATAATTCTTGGAGATGGAGGAATACATCAGATAAGAAGGGTAATAGATCCTTTTCTGTACTTTGATTTTTCATTTTTCTACTAGTTCACATTTGAACGATATTAAGTAAGAAAATTCTGTTCCCAATCCTATCAAGTAAAGTCTAGTACTGCTTATCAGCCATGCTCTGTATTGCTTGAGTCTCCATGTATGCACTAACATTTATCTATTGATTTTCCGTAGACATCTTGCCCTATTGAGGCAATCCTAGAGTTGCTGAGGAGGAAGGGATTTGATGTGACAATATCCAATGATGCAGGTCGTTTTGTATGCAACTTTGTGTACTATCACTCCCTCCTGTATGCAGAACAGAAAGGCCATAACTCTCTGTTTGTTCATCTCCCGCTCTTCTCTAGAATCGACGAGGCAAACCAAATGCGATTCATTTTAGCACTTATGGAGGCCATTGCATCAACTTGTTGATTTCTTTTGGTTGAATGAGAACAATAGTTCATCTTTATCTTCTGTAAATCTATCATGTTCTTTGACGGTACTAATCAATATTAAAGAAGAAAAATAAGTTTCAATCTTGTTTATTATATTGTTTAATCACCTATTGTGTGACAAATGCGCAACCAGTGTATGTAACAAACGATCACTCAGTTATGATGTTTTTTGATCGCAGCGTTTATTGTTAGACTTTAGTCTGAAATGTGAAACATATGAAGATATAGATGTTGATGAATTTAAAGAAAAGATCACTAGATAAACTTGTGTGATCCTATAACAAGAGAACTAGGTTTCTTCAAGAATTAACAAGATTCACGATCCTATAAATACCTCAATAATTAATTAAAACCCATCTTTAGACTAAATGATGCCTCTTGTCTGAACTGAATTCTTAATCCTCTTATGAAATCCATGAAATTCCATCCTATTTACGTTTTTAAGCATCCACTTTATAAACATGAAGTTCTTCAAATCCATTGACACTGCAGTTTTGATTTGGACCTTCAAATTCTTGAGGCCAAGTGCTCGAGGAAGGAGACTGTCTCACATTGTTTGAGGTACGATTAAGTCAACATCCTTTCGACATCAGAGTCAGTTCGTTGTAATTCTGTAGTTTTTCGCATAAAGTGTCTCAGTCCGACATCATATTGATTGAAGCCACCAGTAGAGGCGATGATATCTCTGATGAAAAAGGTACACTCAAAATTTCACGAGTCAGATTTTAAGTTATGTCATTTAATCCAATGAATCAAGATATAATTTCCTAACTACGGACAGCTACAAATAATTTTTTCCAATATCAAGCAACTTATAGACACGTTTCTTAAAACAAGCTCTTGAAGAGAAGGTAGATTCACAGAAACTGGAATTTCTCCGGAAGTGAAGTACACAACCTCCAATTTTGTGATAGGTTTTGCAGTAAAAATAGCATCACTCCATGCAAAAGGACATACCGAATGGCATCTCTTTCTGTTGATAATATTCAATTATTTCAAGTTATTTCTTCAAGGCAAATCTATCGAAAAATCTATCGAGTTCCCAGGCATATCATCAAGTTCATAATCGAGCTCATATAGACACATACACTGAACTTTTCGATGATTAAATCATTGAAGTAAATAGAAGTTACCATTTGCCATCATATTCAATGGAAAAATTGGACATTCTTCATTGTGGGGTAAAAAATTAGTAAAAATAACTTTTACCCAACGTCTTTTTCTCTTAAACACTCATTTCACCATTATTTTCCTCCTCACTAAAAAATGAAGATTTTTGTTCAAAATATTTGTTCATGATTTTTTGATATTAAACTCAAAAAGTAATAATTGCTTATCTATTCTAAGTATTAATTGCAAAACAATGTTAGGTCCCATTATTGTCAAAATATATTTTCCTTACTTTTATTTTCAACTATACATTATTCAATAAATTACTATTACACATAAATTCAAATTTATTCCTTCTTTTTTAATCACACAATATTCTCTATCAAATCACTATTCTAAAATACGTTTTTTTTTTTTTTTTTTTGAAAAATGGGGCTCAATTAGATCAAAATAGAACAACCAATTTCATAAAAAACGAAAATCCATCAACGAATTTCAATACTTCTAACATCCAAAACCATTCAATTTAAGGCAAGTCATTGCTTACCTCAAAACTGAGATCGAAGTCGTAACTTGACATCGATAGAAACTTCTTCAGTAAAGATAAAATTACAGAGTAGAAACTTAATTTAATTAGCAAAAAGCACGAACCCTTTTTTCTAACAAATAAGTCGGCTGAGATCCTCATTTGTGCATGAACCCAAGTATATACATCTAAGAAAAATAAAAAAATAAAAATTGTGAGGTTAGCTGACCCACATGAACCCACCTAAATCCGCCTATGACCATAATGTAATTCCATCAGATTTGGAGCATCCATTTTGACCTCAACCAATTCATCACAATCAAACTATAAATACCAAAGCTTTCTTTAAGCAACATGCCAATTTTGAACAGTAGAGCAACTTTCTACCATTAAACCTTCTATCAGTGGTTTTTCATGAACTAGATTTTGCAACATAGAATCTGTTACACGGGCTTCTTTTAGTACCAAAATAATCTCAAATTTCCAAATTCTTTACCCTCTAATGGCAAAAATTGTTCCAATTTCATGTCGTTCCTTTCTTTGCCCTCCATAATAAGTGTATTTTATACACTTATTTGGATTTCTATTCTTGAATGTTAATTGAATCGATATTTACTTTTTAGGTGTAAATATGTTATTTGTAGGTAAATTCTTGACTTGAATGAATTTGGATGCAATTGGAGTGAAAAAGGCATTTTGAAGAACAATTAGAGCAATTCAAGACCAATCTGATTGCAATTGATCATTATGAAATATTAAGAGGGCAATCAGAAGAGATAAACAAATTTCGAGAGATAAATCCAACATATAGGGTCCGTTTGATTGTAA
>CAIGRO010180054.1:0-15186 GCA_903798355.1 Fraxinus baroniana
AATATAATAGATAATATAACTATTTAAATACAAATGACAGTAAAAAAAAAAGAAAAAATTGCTTAAATGTGATTAATAGTTAGGAAGGAAAGAGACAAATATGGGAAAAATTATCCATCAATCTTAAAAAATTTACTAATTACTCTAATAATTACAAGTTACTTACTCTTCACATATTTGTATCCACCCCTCACTAAATACAAGCTTTGTTATGCATTTTTAACCCCCGTTTGATGCATATTATTTTTGAAAGAATGCATTTTTTTGGTTTATGTGATGGGGAATATATGGTTGAAAAAGAAAAAAAAGTTATTGATAGAATGAAAAATATTATTTTATTGAAAAATGTATTGTTGCAAATGAGTAGAAAAATGATAATGAAAAAAATAATGTGACTAAAATAGGAGCATAACCTTAATGTTTGGTTATTGATAGAATTATTATTATTTTTTATTGATGAAAGATTAGTATATTTGTAATTTTTTGTGTGAAGAAAAATATATATTTATAATTTAAAAATTAATCTATAAATTCAATCAAAATCAAATATTAATTTAAATCATAAATTCATAAATATTACTTATTATTATCAATAACCCACATTACTTGGAACCTATATATTATTCCTCTTACTATTCATATTTATAAAACACTAGCCAGAGTTAAACGTTCATTGCACATTATTCTAAAATAATTTATGAGTGATGTAAAAATAATATTTGATATCAATTTATTGGGAGGATTTGATAAGTTTCAAACGAATTAAAGAAAAAAAAAATTAGGATATTAAATAAAGTGAAGAAATTTGTACTCTCAAAATCAGTTGTTTAAAAATTGGATCGAGGCAATTTCAATCGAGAACGGGGACCAAAATTGATCTAATTAGGCTTATAAAACCTCTAATTAAAAACCCATCCCAAAACTTGTTAAACCAATCGTTTATTGAAAAATTAGAGACTTGTTCCCAGCTTAATCGGAAAAACATATGTAAATGTATATCTTTTAATTTTTTAAAAAACTATCGGTTTGATCTCGGTTCGACTTCAGTTTAACCTTTTGACCCTTGATCATTTCTCTTTTTTGGGTTGATGGTCAGGTCGGTTTTTAAAACATTGCTTAAAACTCAACTTTTATGATTCAAAATTTTTGTGATAATGAAAATAAAAATTAATTGTTAATACATAAATTTAAACATCTATTACCATTCATAGATATATGAATAGAAATAAATTAATTTATAATAACACTAAATTCATGTAGATCAAGATTCATCAAATCAAGATTCATTGAGTCGAAATTAATGTGTATGTTAATTAATTGAGAATTAATAACACAAAATTTATACATAACAAGAATTTTGTAGTTTTTATTATATATTGAGAAACAAAGAGTAAGGTATTATTGAAATAATTGAATTATAGCAGAGTTAAAATCGTCCAAAAAATTATTCTCGCTTGATTTGATATTTAATATATTATAAATTTGTAAATTTACTTCCAATTCAATATTAGTTGAACCCTTTTCAACTAATTGAGAATTAATAACACAAGATATGTACATGACAAGAATTTTGTAGTATTTATTATATATTGAGAAACAAAGAGTAAAGTATTATTGAAATAATTGAATTGTAACAGAGTTAAAATCGTCCAAAAAATTATTCTCACTTGATTTGATATTTAATATATTATAAATTTGTAAATTTACTTCCAATTCAATATTAGTTGAACCCTTTTCTTTTATTTGGTTAAAATATTGAAAAATATTCAGGAAAAAAGCAGTATTAACAATAGTTTTTGAAAACTATACATATTACATCATGCGCAGCATAT
Organism: Fraxinus baroniana; assembly: GCA_903798355.1. NCBI lineage: Eukaryota > Viridiplantae > Streptophyta > Magnoliopsida > Lamiales > Oleaceae > Fraxinus > Fraxinus baroniana. Next base: position 1,833 of record CAIGRO010180054.1, read on the forward strand.
GTGATACTTAAAATTGAATAGAACAAATGGAAACATATATGAATTTAGTCAAATTATAACCAACACCTATCAAATATCATGTGGTATATTAAATTAGAAATAAGTTTTATCTTATATTTTCCTTCATTGATCTTATCTAAAACCTTGTGCATGTTTTTAAACAAAATAAATATATTTTTTACAATGAAAGAACTGGTAAATTTCATAAAGCTCTCTTGAAATTCATGACAATTATATACAGACTCGTGTTTAGCCTCGGGAAGAATTTAGAAACGATTTAATTTATATAAATAGTAATTTTTATAGTGGCATAAGATGTTGTACTACCGATCGTTTATTAATCCCATTACATTAATATCTAATTTCGACTACATATAAGTCAAGAATATTAATGTTCACTTTGGGAGAGGTATGAAAAATCGTATTAACTGAAAATTAGGTATAACTCAAAACGAACAATTTCATGTTATATTCTTAACAAGAACCGAGGGGTTATAGGATCAATTAAGCCCACGTTTGATGATCATAAGTGAATTTTAAGGAGAAAAATAGGAAAACGTTTTTGGCTTACGTACATAATATTTTATTGTGTGAAAATACGCCTGCAAATTAGTGTAGAAAAAGAGTATTCAAATAATAGTTTTCAGGGGCTAAACTACGTCTCCCATCCCATTGAATACATTTTTTATTTTTTTATCAGAAACACAATACATTTATAGAATTCGAACAATGTACCTATCAGCAGCCTTAAGACAAACATCATAGTCGTCCACTACAACAAGCATTAAACATGCATAATAATCCTAAGTAACAACAGGAGCAAATATATATCCTTCAACACAACATAGGTCATCACGTGCAAATTTAAGAAACGTGAAAAATAATATACTAGATCGACCAAGCCGGCTATTTGGATTTCCATGTTTACATCTTCTACAGACAAGAAATCAAGAATTTGCTATATGCATCAGATATGAACTCCCAGATCAATCAACTGCAGAATTTACATCATGTGTACAAGACAGATCATAAAAGAGTACATGTCCTAAATTCTCGAGAAAATAAATCAGTATAATGAGTCAAAAACAACTACTACAGATAACACAGAATAATTTACAATTGGAAAGTTGCCTATGATACATGACAGGCTACATGTTTATCGACAACCATGGCCAAGCGAAAATGCATTATAGCAATTCTGTAGCACATAAATCCGTATGGGGTTTAAATCATGGACCGAGAGTACATCCAATGTGTCTCAATCTAACGGAGAAGTAACACAAGTTAACAAACACCAATTCTTCAAAGTTCAGACGCTACAATGAATACTCGTAACTGCGATGTCACCTATGTTAAAATACAAGAAACAGCAGAAACTCGACTCCTTTGCACCAGTCATCAACAATAGATGTGGCGTCCAAAGACAAACATGATTTTTCAAAAAAAGTTCAAATCATTAAAACAATATTTCCGCAGAAAGGGCAAATGAGCAACTGCTAAATGATCAACATGCATGATTTTGTGACGGAGCCACTGTAAATCTCAAAGCAATTCAAGGTTACAATTCAATGACAATGACACTTCAACATGTACAGTCACTACAAAACATGTACTAAAACACCAATTACAGCATCGTCATACGTGACTTTTTGAGATTGTTAACATGTACAGTGACTACAAAATATGTACTAACACCAATTACAACATCGTCATACAAGACTTTGAGATTTTTACAACCGGAGAGATGAGACAAAAATTTCAAAACAAAAAATTACATGCCTACTACATAGAAATTACTATACAGAGCTCAAAGAATTCTCTTTCCACGGGAAAACAGCTTAAATTTCTCCAATAATTGACAAGTTCCAATGTTGGAGACTTTTCACAAAAATCCTTGCAGGGTCCTGACTCAAAATGTAATTGCATGCTTGTGGAATACAAAGCAATGGCCTATTTGATTAAGGCCTGTTTGCTACTCTATATAGATACTACCATTTCAAGAATAACCAGAAAACAGCAATTAAATTTTCTTCCTCCAGGTAATCAAACTCAGCGATCTTAACAAAAATAACAGCAGTTCGCTCCTTTGCTCCTGAGGACGGCAATTAAGGGAAAATCCCCATGTCAATATCACCAAAACCTCATTACTACAAATATAACTCTAATCTTTAATAATTTTCATTAGTTTATTAATATGGTTCACTAATGAACAAGCCTATAAAGTGACTAATACACACCTAATTGACACACAATGAAATAAAACAACATGAAAATAGACAAAATTAGCAGTTGCATGATAAGAAAAACAGACCAAGAGACAGTGTTAAGAGAGGTTTATACTCATTAAAGACTACAACTATTTGCACTAAACACACTCCAAGAGAAAAATAAATGTTTCTATCCTCAATAGACCTTATACGCAAGAAAAATACATCCAAATTTGGTTCCAAATAATCAGTTTTGCCCCCTTCTATCTAGACATGTCTATACTTAAACAAGTTTACTTTTTCATGTGAAACAAAATCTAGACATGTCTCTACTTTAAACAAGTTTACTTTTTCATGTGAAACAAAACAACCTGCTGTATTTCCGCTATATGTATTTCCACAAATATGCCAAGCTAAATCAAGCAACACAAAAAGGAGAAAGCAAAAAGAATCAGAAAAGGGCAGTATACCTAGAAGTTCAACTTAACTATATACGAACATGTAGAAAAAAATTAGTTATGCAGATATTTGAGTTCAGCTTCTCAGCTGCACCACTACATTTCTTGTAATCATCAACAATATAAACAGAAGAAGCACTTGACCCAAGAAGTGCTACAAAAGATGAGACACATTTCAGTACCAACCGTTGTTTGTCCATATATTTTTTTTCAGGATTTTTTCTTGGGTTGGAGGGAAGGAAGGGGTTGGATTAATGAGCTCAAGTTCAAACAAACTTGCACAAATTTCAGAGCATGCTAAAGGTTAAAAGTTTAGCTAAGAAACAAACTTATTTTACATGAATAAAAGCTCAGATAATTCCCACAAAAGTACTGCAAAACTGACTACAGAGGTTGAATTATGCAGGACATGTATAAAACTTAAATGAGGCTTTCTGGTGAGTATAGTCTCACCACACCAAGTAGATCCACAATATTAATACTACTTAAGATACTGACAGTTTTAGCACAAATAAGTAGCAGTAAGTCAACTTATGTTCTGTAATGCACAAATTGAAAGCATAATAAATGTGTTCTCCCCGCACCTCTAGTAAAAGGCACTTACTTTCCAAGTCAGACAGCATATGGGGCCATCACAAGCCAGAGACTGGTAATATATTTTCTCGATCAGAAATGTTCTTAGCAATTATCAAGGTTCTCGTCCCTAGAAGACTTGTTCTACATCACATCATTCAGACGGTATGCGTCTCCGTTTCCCATAATCTGCATCCCTCAGTCGAGACCTGTGATCCTCTTCTGGCACTGCTTTTGATCTGCTACGTGATCGTGAAGACTGTCCTCTATCCCAGTCATCATCATAACCCAACTCACGTTCTTTGTTGCGATAGTCTCGGTACCCATCTTTCTCTTTCCTGTACTTGCGCTCCCTATCATACGTATCCTGGTCATGCTCCCTCTCACCATGATGCCTATTCTCAGAGTTATTTGACCAGTCACGCTCAGAGCTCCGTTCCTTTTCACGGGTAGCAGCACTAGACCTTACTCCTTTATCGAGACTTGCCTCTCCATACCCGTATTCAGAAGCATTATCTTCACCACCATAACTAGATTCTCTGGTCCCTCGGCCTTGTTCTTCTCCTCCCCATCCACCCATGTTTAGGTCGTTCCACATTCCCAAATGAGGTCCATCCATCCCTGCAGTCCCCATCATACCCATCCCATTAGAAGCCATTCCTCGATTGAAAAAGGCAGGGTTGACATGAGGAGCCACTCCAGGTAGCCCCATTGGGTTAACAGCTGGAAATGGAGGAACCATCCCTGGGAAAGCAGGACCTGAGAAGCCTCCATAACCAGCTCCTCGACCCATAAATGCTGGATCAAATCCAGGACCCATCATGCCATGTGGATGCATTATACCAGGATGTCCACCAAAAGCAGGGCCACCCATGAGGCCTTGTCCATAACCTCCTCCAACAGCACCCCCAACAGAACCAGGAGCAGTCCCAATCATATTCTTAGTTCCCATTGCTCCTCGTCCTCTAATAGGTACAGCTGCAGGACCCCTGTTAGGCATTTGCTGTCCTCCTCGTCCCCACCCACCTCGTCCAAAATTCCTCCCTGCATCTCCACCGGAATAATTTGCGCCATTACCCCTTCCTGCTCCATCATTCATGGGTCTCCTTCCCTGTGGTTGAGATGGAGCCTGAGCCTGAGCCTGAGCCTGGGCCTGGGTCTTGTTCATGTAAGAAGCACCCATCTGTTTTATGGTCTGTGGATTGGCAAATGTCACCACACAAGCACGCCCATTAAAAAGATGACCATTCATTCCATCTTTGCATGCAGAAGCAGCAGCTGGATCATAGAATTCAACTTGACAATAGCCTTTAGATTTACCACTAGCTCTCTCATCAAAAAACTTAATTTCCTTGACCATCCCATATTGTGATAGCACAGCCTCAAGCTCGGCATCTGTTGTCCACCAATGCAACTCCCCCACAAAGAGCATCGTATTTCCATTTTCTACAGCTGACCGTATCGGGGTCTCATTATCAACCATGCGATTCACATTCACATTTGCATTTGGATTCATTCGACTGGCTAGAATCCCTGGAACCACTCTTGAGCTGCCCACTGTAGGTAAAGGAGAAGACTCAACAGCTACTTTCCCTGACATCTTATTTATATCTGCAGCAATTTTCTGGGGCACAGGAACTGATCCTTGAAATCCTAAATGTCCTGCTTGAGATTTATGAGTCATCTCGGATATCCTTCCCCTTTGTGAGGCATCAACAGCCTGTTCAGGTCCCCTATCAGCTGGAAAACCACACTTCTGCTCAGGAAATTGGATCCTAGAGGAAGCATAATTCTGATCATTAGCAGCTCCAGGAATATTTACCTCTTGCACAGCTCTTGCTTCATTTCTAGCATTAGAAACAATAGATTCTGGAGCTTGGGATCCACCATTGCCAACACTATGGGCGGGTATTTGTGCCTCAGACTGCTGCAACTGCAGGAAACCTTCTCCAACATTCACATCATTGTAGAGATCATCAAACTCATCGTCCTCACCTATCATTTCTTCCTCTGCAAGTGCAGGTATAGTTCCAACTTGATGATATTGCATTTTTTGACCATACTCCCCATCTCCATAATCTAATTGTTCGTCCCTCGCTGGATCCATTCAGGCAAACTAATACTTACCAATTAATTATCTTTTCCTGGTTAACGAACAAAATGACTATTATAACCACGATCACATCATTAATACACAAATGTAAAGAGTTGGAGTTATATACTACAAATAGCAGAAAATATAAGCAAGCACTGCAGCACGTATTTACAAAGAGAAACTCCTCAAAATATTGTGAAAGTGGTTAAAGTTATTGACTCGAACTAGAAAGATCCTTTCCCATGATAACTTCAGAGTAAGAAAACATAGCTATTCACCACCACCACAAAGCCCGGAAGGGGATTGACAATTCAGATCTTTCTAAATCCCTATGAAATGAACTTTCGATTTATCCATGTGATGATCAACGTTGAACAGCAACATATATAAAGGAGATATTAAGATCCCGCAGAAAAAACCAATCCTCAACGAAAAATATTGCGTACCCACCTCATAAAATCACCCAAACAAACAAATCTCCTAAATCCACGTCATAATTCCAAAAACAAAACATAATCAAACCATAGCACAACAAAAATAAAAATAAAAAATCGAAATGTACGAATATAATGGTACACGGAGAAAAAGGTAAAAGTATATTAATTAAACAGAGAATGGATAAGGAATCATAATGAAAAAGATTTAATAAACGATACTCTTATTACAAATATCAAACTACGATAGCACGCAAATAAAGAAATAATCTGACGGGAAATAATCATTGAGCAATTAAGGGTGCTTTTTGTATGGATAACGGACTAATTAATGTCGCGTAGTGTTTTTTCTTACTCTTTCTTCCCGGTATTAGCTGCTAACGTTAAATGGACCTCTCTTCTGTCCCTTCTGTTTTGTGTTCTACGGAGATTTTGTTCCCGTCGTTCACCCAAATTTACTGGTTTTATTCAAGAAAATTTTCACTTCTGTCCCCAACCTATACAAAATGTAACAAATTTAACCTCAATTCTTTTTAACATCATTCACTATCAACCTTCCAATTATGTAGCGGAAACGTCATTTCCTCCATTTTGACAATTAAATAAGAGTCTATCGACTTTCTATAAATAAAAATTAAAGAAAATAGTAAAACATAAGAATACACAAGAAAAAAATGTAAATGGAATCACATAGTTTTTCGAGCATCAAAAAAGGAAAGAGAAGTGAGCAAAACAAGGGATATAAATCATCGAAGGAAACTCCATGCTCTGCCACCAAAGCACTTTTGCCCACTCAATACACTTCGATCATATAAATTGTTGACCTTCAAAACTGACGTGGCCACTTTTTATCAACTTGATGATAATTTGGAGCGAGATAATTAACTAGACTAGTCATAGCAATGTTATTGAAGTTACTTGTAAAGGGAGTCCAAAAGAGGAAAATAGTGACATGCGTGGATCATGTAGGGGACCAATGGCCTCAATTTATAGCCTAAATTTGGTATGTTGACTGCCTTATTCACATCGTCTACCGTACTTAGATTGCTTACATGCATCATCTACAGTGTTTTTCCTTATTAAATGTGCCATAACATTTAATTTGGGTGATTCTAAGTGGATGAAGAGGTCGGCCTCCCACGTCATCATGATGTTTAGATAAATGCAATTATTCCCGTCATTACTGGTTTCTGATTGGTTGGCCATGAAGTGCCTCCATCAACATTATCATATGTCTTCTTGAGATAGGTCAAGGGAGGGCTGATGACTTCACCTAGTCAAATCAGTGATGATGTTTCTCAATCACGATGAAGCTTCATCGAGTTGAAGTATTGTCTGATATGAACTAATTCTGTGAATAACGTGTAATGGTACTTGTTTATCTTATTTTAGACATCTGCTTAATGAAGGAATATGTCACTAAACCTTGATTAAGAAATCTATGCCAATAGTTTGTCCCCTAGAAGTCGGGGTTGTTCTTTTTACCCTATGTTTAACACTCATTTTGGGAGAAAAATTGGTTTTTGAATAGTGATTGATGGAAGAATGTGTGGTTAAAAAGTAAGAAGAATTTTTTGGGTTTATGTGTAATATTATTTTATTGATAGAATGTGCGGTTAAAATGAAGAACGAGAAAAAGAATGAAAATGAAAATGAAAAAAAATGGATGTCAAACAAACGCTTAATGACAGTTATGGCCTTTGTTCCAAACAACATTATTTGAATGCTAGCTTATCTATTGACCAATACAGACCAAGTTGGCTCTTTCAAGCATTGATTTGATGGGTTGTGGCTAAGATAATGTGTTTGCAATACGTGGAGGTGTTAAATAGTGGTTATTCAAAAATTCAAACAATGGCTTAGTAAGGAAGTTACTCTTTTTGGGTTACGACTTTTGGTGTCTCATTCCACTTGGAGACAATGATTTGGAAGAGGTGCTTCTTTATTTTTGACAACGGTTTAAAAGAGGTTTCTTTGTGTATTCATTTTCTTAGATAAAAAGAGGTGGGATTGCACTGAGTTTGGCACTTCAACATTGAAGCTTTAAGCCATTTTTTGGAAATTCTGCTTGTGGCCAATTTGTCATAGGTATTTTTCCATTCCTTAATTTCTTTTTCATTTCGCCTTTACAATGAGTTTAGATTATTCAACAGTTTACTCTTGGAGAAATAACTAGGAAGAAGAAATAAGTTCCTCTTCTGCACCTTCGTCTCATTCTTCATCTGTTGCTTCCTCAGACTCCGAAGTTCGGAAGTTCTCAACCATGGTTCACCCATCAACTTTTGCTCCTCTTCCACCAGAACCCAACCTTGTTAGGACAATTAGTATAATGATAGAGAGCGATAGTGGCTCTTCTGGTGAATCTTGGAGTACGCTAAAATAAAATCCACCACCTGTAATTAGAAAAATGGAAAAACTGATTAAAACATTCCTATCTCTATAGAAGTGTTTCTACCTAGAGATGATAACCGAGCTTGCGACCCACCAAAGGGTTGCGTTACTTTGAACCCGACCATTTTTCACGTCGAACTGAGACTTTCTTTTCCCCATGTTATTAAGAATTCTTGTATTCCTGGAGAATTGCCCCTAACGCAGCTTTGCCTAAACGAGTGGAGATCCTTGTACGGTTGCTTGTTGAACTGGCAGAGGTTAGATTTTCCCGAACTCACTATCAATCAGTTCAATTTCCTTCATTTTTTCAAATAAGATAGCAAAGACTCAAGGTTACCTTATACCATTATGAAGGCCAGCAAAAGAGGGTCAATGTGCTAGGTACAATGCCGTCTTTTAAGAATTGAAAAGAATATTTCTTCTATGTGATAGGAGATTAGGAGTTAAAGCCAACCGAGGTGAATACAGATGATGTGGTTCTAGTTCGCTATCACAAAATTTGTAAGTAATTGGGTATTTTTCTGGATTGCCAACCTGAAATTTTGGTTCTAATATTACTTGTTCTCTTTGTGTTTTGTAGTTCATCACCAAAGCACCGTCGTTTCAGGAACACACGAAAACGCTACTAAGGCCTTGACACTAAGCTAAAGATCACGCGGCAATATGATCATAACTCCTAACTTGAATAGTGTTGATATCTTTATTCAAAGCCAGCCTGACCCTCATCCTACAAGGCAAAGCCTATTGGTTCATCGCCACCATCGCTTATGATACAACAATATTATTCCTCTATTGTGCCATCACATCCTGCTCGAGCAAGGTGTTGTGGTTTGACCCAAATTCTAGTGGGAATTGGAGTCTAAATCAGAGTGATTTTAAAGAGATCAAAATTATGGAAAGAAGGAAAAAGTTATCGCATTTTCGCTATCCTGGCGCTAGCTGGCCGCTCGAGCGAGCCCAGTGGAAAATAACCCGAGAGTTCATTGCTTTCCTGTGGCTGCCCTTATTCCAGCCCAAACCCGTTTCGATTTTTGACATGTTTTTGGACTCATTTTTTATCTACAATTTAAACCTATGGTTTATATATATATATATATATATGTCACACCTTGTAATATTATTATTCATTCTAACATCAAGATAATTGAGAGAAAACATTCTTGAGAGAGATTATTTAAATCTTGATATTGTAAACACAAAGCTATTGATTATAGTTGATTCTCCTCCTCTAAACTTCTTGTGTTCTTATTTTCTTTATCTTTATTTCATTATCGTCATTATCTTGTGATCCGAAATTGATAACAAGTGGTATTAGAAAGCAAGATTGATTGTTTCGCATGACGACAATGAAGTATGATATTCCATTGTTGGATAGAAATAAGAGATTTACATTATGGCAAGTGAAGATGTGAGCGGTGTTGGCGCAGATGGATTTAGAGAAAGTCTTGCTTGGATTTGATATGATTTCTACTGCCTGGAGCAGGATGAAAAGTGGCGTAGAGATCGAAAAAAACAATCTCAAATTTACTTACATCTTTCAAACCAAATTCTTCAAGATATTTTTAAGGAAAAGAACGCTGCATTGTGGTTGAAGTTGGAGAAATTTTGCATGACAAAGAGTTTGACCAGCAAGCTACACTTGAAACAACGCTTGTATTCTCACCGGATATCTAAAGGTACGTTATTAGATGATCACTTAACTATGTTCAAAGAAATTGTGGCTGATTTTGAAATATTGAAAGCTAAGTATAACGATAACGATTTGGTTTTGATGATGTTGTGTTCGCTACCACCATCATATGTGACTTTTAGGGATATTATTCTCTATAGTCAGGATACTCTCACTGTGGAAGAAGTCTATGATACTTTATTGTCTAAGAAAAAGATGAGGCATCTTGTTGGAGAATCTGAAAATCATGCTGAAAGCTTAATTGTACGTGGGAGGAATCAAGATGGAAATTTTGGCAGAAATATGAGGGGCAAATCAAAATCTAGACATGCTGAGAAGATATGTTATTACGGTAAGAAGAAGGGACATATTAGAGCAAATTACTTTACCTTGAAAAATTGAAATAAAGCTGCCGGTGCTACAGAGAAAGGAAAGCAACATGTTAATACAACAAAGGCTGATGTTGTAAAAGATCAGCAAAGTGGTGGAGAGCTTCTTGTGATTTCTGACGGAGATACTAAATCTAGTGATGAATGGGTCTTAACTCGGCTTGTACTTTTCATATGTGTTTAACAGGGACTAGTTTTCTACATATGAAGGAGTTTCAAGAAGTGCTGTGATTATGGAAAACAACGCGCCTTGCAAAATTGCTGGAGTTGGTATAGTCTGAATCAAAATGTTCGATGGGGCTGTCAGAACACTTACAAATGTAAGACATATTTTAGAACTGAAGCGGAATCTCATATCTTTGAGTGCACTATACTTAAAGGGCTATAGATACACCGGTGAAGGTGGAGTTTTGAAGGTGAAAAAAGATACTCTTGTTGTCATGAAGGGACATAAAAACTCAACGCAGTTGTACATTTTGCAAGGTTCCATAGTGATTGGGGATACAGCAGGTGCTGCTTCTTTGACAGATCATGAAGTTACAAAGCTTTGGCATATGAGGCTCGGGCATATGAGTGAAAATAGGATGGTAGAGTTGAGTAAAAGGGGGCTTCTTGATGGGCAGAAGACCAGTAAAATAGAGTTTTGTAAGCATTGTGCATTTAGGAAACAGAAGAGAGTTGCATTTATTAAAGGAAGATACAACACAAAGGGAACACTTAAATATATCCATTCAGATCTTTGAAGACCAGTCAGGGTACCATCTAAAGGTGGCTGCCTATCATTACTTGTTGACTGTAATTGATGATTTCTCTAGGAAAGTTTGGGTATTCTTCTTGAAAAAGAAGAATGATGTGTTTGGAACCTTCAAGGAGTGGAAAACATTGGTAGAAAAGCACACTGGAAAGCAAGTCAAATGTATGTGCACCGATAATGGGTTGGAGTTTTGCTCAGATGAATTTAATAGCTTCTGTAAGGCTAAAGGCATCTTGAGACACTCGACAGTGCATGAAACTCCTCAACAAGATGGTATGGCAGAACGGATGATCAGAATCTTGATGGAAAAGGTTCGTTGTATGCTTTCAAATTCCGGTTGCCTAAGTCTTTTTGTGCTGAAGCTGCTAGTATAAGTTGTTTTCTGATTAATCGCTCACCCTCAGCTGCCATAGATAAAAAAAAAAAAAANAGAATCTTGATGGAAAAGGTTCGTTGTATGCTTTCAAATTCCGGTTGCCTAAGTCTTTTTGTGCTGAAGCTGCTAGTATAAGTTGTTTTTTGATTAATCGCTCACCCTCAGCTGCCATAGATAAAAAAAAAAAAAAATACCAGAAGTGGTATGTTCTAGTAAACCTTCTCGATATTCTGATTTAAAATTTTTTGGGTGTCCGACTTGTGCTCATATGGATAATGGAAAGTTGGAGCTAGGTCTAGAAAGTGTTTATTTCTTGGGTATAAATCAGGTGTGAAGGGGTATAAGTTGTGGTATCCAGAGACTAGTAAGGTTGTTGCTAGGAAGAATGTGGTATTTGATAAAATTGAGGAGCAGAATTGTTCAACTCGGGTGGAGTTGGAAATTGGTTCAGAGAAACAAACAGAGGTTGCAGAATAGTCTACTACAGATATATCAAGTTCAGGATTGACAGACAGAATATATTACCTACTTTGTCTACACAATCAGCACCACAGTATTCTATAGCTAAAGACAGACCTCGCAGACAGATTAGACCTCCACAGAAGTATGGGAAAGCTTATTTGGTTGCTTATGCATTAAGTGTTGCTAAAGAAATTGATTCCACAGANTACACAATCAGCACCACAGTATTCTATAGCTAAAGACAGACCTCGCAGACAGATTAGACCTCCACAGAAGTATGGAAAAGCAGATTTGGTAGCTTATGCATTGAGTGTAGATGAAGACATTGATTCCACTGAGGAGCATGCTACATATTCAGAGGCAGTCAGTTGCAGTAATTCTAGCATATGGATGATTGCTATGCATGAGGAGATGGAGTCATTGAACAAAAATAATACTTGGGACTTGGTGAAATTGCCTAAAGGTAAAAAGGTGGTTCGTTGTAAATGGGTGTTCAAAAGAAATGAAGGCAAATTAGAGGTTGAAGATGCTAGATATAAGGCTAGATTGGTGGCAAAAGACTACAGTTAGATTCTTGGTATTGATTTTACATATGTGTTCTCACCAGTTGTAAAGTACGATTCTATTCGGGCTCTACTTGGAGTGATGGCTAAGAATAATTTGAAGCTTAAGCAAATGGATGTTAAGGTAACATTCTTACATGGAGAACTTGAGGAGAGCATTTACATGCAACAACCAGAGGGATTCATAGATTCAGAGAAGGAAGATTATGTATGCTTATAAGAAATCCTTGTATAGATTAAAGCAATCACCGAGATAGTGGTATAAAATGTTTGATAAGGAAAGTGGTGGATCAACTACATATTTGTTATTATATGTTAATGATATGTTCATAGCAGTCAAGGATAAAACAGATGTCAGAAAAATAAAATTACAACTCAGCAAGGAGTTTGATATGAAAGATTTGGGTGCTGCAAAGAAAATTCTTGGAATTGAGATCTTGAGGGACAGAAAGACTGGCAGATTGTATTTGATTCAGGAGAGATACATTGGGAATGTGCTTAAAAGATTCAATATGGTGAAAGCTAAGGCTATCAGTACTCCCTTGGCTGCCCACTTCAAACTATCATCTAACATATGTCCACAGTCAGATGAAGAAATTAATTATATATCTCAGGTTCCTTACCCCATTGTAGTTAGCTCGCTCATGGATACTGTGGTTTATACAAGACCTGATTTAGCACATGCAGTTAGTATAGTTAGCATATACATGGCTAATCCTGGCAAGGAACATTGGAAAGCAGTGCAGTAGATCTTCAGATACATAAGGTGCTCTTCAAATACTTGTTTTCATTTTGGTAGAAATTCTGATGGAGTCATTGGTTATGTACATTCAGACTATGCAGGAGATCTTTATAAGAGGAGATCACTTACAGGGTATGTGTTTATCCTTGTTGGCCGTGCTATCAGCTGGAAAGCTACTTTGCACAATACAGTAGCTTTGTCTACAATAGAGGCAGAGTACATGGCCATTACAGAGGCATGT
>CAIGRO010180055.1:0-11945 GCA_903798355.1 Fraxinus baroniana
ATATTTTCCATGAAAAATTATACCAATCAAACACAATTAATTACAATTCCCAGCAAAACAATTTTTAGGAAAATCTTTTCCCTGTAAAACATTTTCTTTCCACCCATTTTTCATCATTTCTATCAAACGGACCCTAAGTGAAACATGTCTCTAAACTATATTATTTTCATTAAAGCCCCACATTGTAGCGCGAGCACCACCCAAATATATTAAAGAAATATATATATATATATATATATATATATATGGCCCCAATGCAAGTAGAGCTCTATTATTTATGCAATGATGCTGGTATGTGGCCCAGTAAAACCTTTATTTATGATGCCAAGTCAACGAATTTGGGGAGTCAATAATTGAAAACCGTACATATTCGATGAGAAAAAACATAATGCGAGGCTTTTGTGGTTAAATTTTTGGACTTAAGTAATATATGGCCTCACATTTCATTTTTGATGTTTTCTTTTAACAACGATGTTTACTGATTTATAATAATAAATAACGTTATTTGATGACATACATGCACTTAATGGTGCCAAATACAATTTAATGGTTTTTTTTTTGTATCGAACGACAATTAGTATAATAGTTAGAAACTTGAGCAACTAATAGCGTAAAATAAAAACTCTAGTGACCATTTACGTAATTGCTCAAATTTCAGTGGACATCAGTATAATTAAACCCAATTTTGAAAAATAAAAAGTTAAAAACTTGAATACTAAAATTGGAATTTGAAAAAAAATAAAGTAATAATAAACTAAAGTAGCGGATGTAATTTCCTCGAACGGATATTTTGAAAAGGTGTGTAATGTTTCCTTTTGTTAGGGTTAAATATATCTAATTTTCTATAATTTCTTGGAACGTGCTTAAAAGTAAAGAGGAGGTTGTCAAAGTAATGTCCTAACTCACAAAATAAGTTTGCAATTTATGAGATTTTTGTCATGGAAAATGTAATATATCGTTGGTTTTTAGAATAGGCAGTCAATCGAAGATTGATCCAAAATTTAATTCAAATCCAATATGGTACCGATTGACGCATAAGAAATGTATTGAGTTATCCTTTTTAATGAATTGCAATTTTAAACATGGAATTCAAATGGATCAAATGTGGAAGGATACTCTGAATAATAAAATCATAATAAAATATATACCAAGAGATGGTGTTGGAGACAAGAAAGATAATTACCAGTCCAATCAGAATCAAACTTGATGTAGCGGTTGAGATCAACGAAAAGCAAGACCATTGCGAATATTATTTTAGGGACTATGCTAGGGGTACACAATATTTTACCTAATTGCCGCCCCCCAATAGGGGGCCTCTATGTGTCCACTATGACATCAATGAGGTAAAATATTATGTACAAATAGAATTTTCCTTATTTTGGACCTTGGTATTCTCTGTCCCCATGACATGAAATTGCATAATAGAATTTTTGAACCCTGATATTAAATTTGGGAATTATAGAGAAAACTTTAAATTTATTAGTCACGGATAATAACCAAGACTATTTTATGTAATGGTCCACGAATTTGAATTAAACTAAAGTAGAGATTGGAACTTCCTAGGGATCAAGTTCCTTCACAGGGCTCGCAAATAGTACTGTTGTTGAAGTCTGCTGTGGTGAAGTGAGAAGCTAGAAGTCATGGGCCTAGTGAACTCCTCTACCCATGCAGCATGGCAAAGTTGTTAATTGTAGGTTGAATGTCAAATTACTGGAAAGTGCACTAACGGTGTCCCTTATGCATGTATTGTTTTAAGCTTCCTTCTCATAGTTCATGTTACATATGTCCCTCGCTTAGCTTGCTTGCCTTTGTGCGTGGGAAGGCTGCCTCGAGGACTGTGGCAACTCAGGGCCGAATGGCGATCCATTACATAGAGCCACAGTTATTTCTAGTAGCAGTGTGACTGGCTTTAGGTGGTGTTAGGTTTTTAGTATTGGCGATTTTGTGAACAAATGGACTAATTTGTAATGTATTGTAAAAATCAAGGACCTAGGGTGCAATTTGTATAAGTTAGGTTATGAGATCTAGGGTTCGAACATGAAAAGAGGAAAAACACAGCGCCACATTTTCACTAGCCTATCGCCTGAACATTGCTCGAGCGACAAAAACAGAGTTGAGCTTTCGCTCGAGCGACATTGTGTCACTCGCCTGTCACCAGCTTCTCACTCTAGCGACGGTCGATCCGGAAAATCCTAATTTACGTTTTTAAACATATTTTTCTGGCTCATTCAACCCAATCACCCTCTCATAAATATTTAAGCCATTGCACGAAAATTGATAGTTGCTTCATTGTGCTTCAATTGAAAAACGCTTTCACATCATTAGAGAGATCCAAGAACACAATACATTGATTGATTTATCCATATCATTCTTGAGATCCGGCAACCAAGTTTTGGGAAAACATCAAGGTTCGTGAATCCAAAACACCTGACTTCATTAACACTTTGAGAAATGTACTTTCTCAGTTGGACTTCAAAAGTTTCTGAAGGTTGAGAGAGGTTGGATTACAGGCGCAGGAAGAAGAACGGGAATATGTGATTTCTGGGTATCCACTTGGAAGAGACAATTGCAGAAGATCGTGAGTCTGAAATTTACAATAGATCTTGGAAGCTACAAGAAGTAGATCGGAAAATCTAGCAGGTTGGTTAGATAGTATCTACTATAGCAAATCGTAAGTCTAGAGGAACAACGGATGAGATTACTTGAATTACAACAGCGAGAACTAGTGGAATTTGTTAGGCTGAAAACGAACTGTAGACTATATTGTCTATAGTGGAGATAATTGACTTGGTCCTGTAGTTTTTACCCAATTGGGTTTCTCTGTCGTCATATCGGTGTTCAATATTTATTGCTTTCCATATTACAAACTATGGTATTCAAATATAGGATAATTGAATTGTATGATTAACCGTCTAGAAACTAATTAAAAGTGACTTGTTGATTTAATTAGTATAATTCCGCACGTAAATTCAAACTTAGTTAATAATCGCATATTTTCAAGTGGTACAGTTATCCACATCAAGTGTTTAGCAGTATAGCATTCCCTCGCATTATGGCCTCTCTTTTCATAGGATTGACAAATTATTGCAGGATTGTTATTGGAGGATTTGCCTTGGTTGTGTCGGATGTGATTGAAACCATTGGTATGTCACACAACTTGGTTGTTGCTGCGATTTTGGTGATAGTTCTTTCCTAGTCGGGTTTGGTTGCCTATGTTTTTGGATTGAGTAAATCTGGCAGCAATGGCAGTGATACCGCTGGTTGAGTGATTCTCCTCTTGAGAATCAACTCGTAGTCCATAAGCTTGTCGTTGAGCTCTTCTATGTCTTGAGCTTTGACAGCTACAACTATTTCCTTGAACTGGGATCCTATGCCATTAAAGGCATGGATGATGAGATGAGACTATGGGACAGGTGCATCAGTAAGGGTGTCAGACTATGCCAAGGCATCTCCAAGCCTCAACCGATGTCTTTGAGGAGCTGGCCACAGGTCTCACTCTGTCTGAGAATGAAACAAGAATTGAAGTTTCTTCATTCCAAGATCAATACAGAAACTACAAATACCTTGAACTGTGACAGATTAGTTTCAGCATTCTCAGAGAATACATCAAACAGATCCAGAAAATAAAAAAAAAAAGGTTAAAACCCTCAGGGAGAATCTAAAGACATAAAACACCATTTTACACAAGCATTCCATTTTCATCACACGAACAAAAAAATTTCTTCTTCTATAATTTATCCATGACCGCCCGTTGAGGAGATTGTGCAACATTTTTAGCCAACAGCTCAGAAGCATCAGCAAGGCCCTGTAACATTCTTAATATCTCTGAGGTATTCTCCAAGTAGTATTTGGCCTTGCTCGGTTTCTGTCCAACAGTGCAAGCAAACACTTCAGCAACTGGGGAGAGAGATTCATTGGCCATGGCTTGCATTATTACCTCAAACATATCCTCATCTGATCGGTCATCTCCTATACAAAGAACGAAATCGGGAAGCACTTTCTTTTCTCGCATTGTTGCCAGGAGTTGTGCTGCCACTAGGCCTTTATTCACCCCCTAGTGAGAACAGATGGTAAAAATATTGTAAACAGGATTATATCAAATTCTTGTGTATTAAAGTCGTAAATAATGGGCCATCTTGACGTGTGTGCAAGTAAAATAAAGTATAAAACAAAAAATATGAAAACCAAATGGAACATGAGAACAAAGGGATCGCCCATTTGAAGAAAACTTGATAATGTATATGGCATTAAGTAGCCCAAACCTCATTTCAATGTGACAGGAGCTTCTTGTCAGGCTCAAAACAGTTTTGACACTAGGCTTAAAATCTACCTGGAAATGTACTTCTGAACAAGTAGCTATATGGACAGACAGTATACATAATCATGTGCGCCGATGAAGGCAACCATGCATAATTCAGAAAATTCCAGGGGCATATACAAAATCAGATAAACCTTCCAAAACCAATTCAACCACAATCCAAAACAGCCAACTCAAACTGAATTCTAAAATTGCTGATTCATAGGCAATAATTATTGCATTCGGTCTCAAACAAATGTCCAAGTTCACATTGTTGATTCATAGGCAACGGATTTTGGTCTCAAACAGGATGCCCTAGTCTGACTTGGCAAATCTTAGAACAAAAATATCTCCATTTTCTTCCGAATATATAATAATACTCTTAGGGACAAGTTGAGCCTCATTTCACCATTTTAATTTTATAAATAGATCACAAGACAAGGTGCGGTGGAGCTGCTCCATATGGATATTTTCACAACCTCTAATGCCTGCAATTTGAAATAGTAGCCATATGCATAATGCATTCACCTATTAGGTCCTTGTATTAACATATCTTACAAACTCTTAGCAACTTTTTCAGTTTGTCACTAATGATTGGAAATATCAGAATCCATGGCGTATCCTGGATCCATAAGATCATGAAAAGATATCAGTCAAACCAAAATATGATAGGAAAGCAGGACAAATGGAAAGAACAGCAAATAACACAATGCACAAATTTATGTCATTTGTCTCTTTGAAACCTTCCTCCATGAGCCATGACAATGAATCTACTTGAAACAATGTATGCCATGGATTTCTCGTCTTCTTACACCCGAGTCCTCTTTATTCCTGACCTCTCTTCTTAACAATGAGAAACTCTCACCACACGAACAATTAAATCTTTATGTAGGCAATATATTTGCACCACCCAGTGTGCTCGACTAACCTATGGAGCTTTTTCAGCTTACTCAGGGGTAAGCTGATGATAATCTAAAGCTAATTTCCTCCTAGTTTACAGGCCATGTGAAACTTAAACCAGGTTAGTTCATAATTCAGGTCTCAATAAAAGACATTGCAACAGCACCCAGCAATAAATTAATGACATTATTAAAATCTAATCTCGTAGCACTATAAAATAGATAACTCAGAATATGGTAAGAAAAGGAAAGATCGCATCCTGACAAATGAATCCTTACCTTTTAGTTTATTATGATGAGACCATTACAATTATATACACCTACATCTCCAAAACAATACCTAAATCTTTGTTGATATTAATGTCTATAATAAAGAAATTTTAACACAACAATCAAGTTTGCAAAATTATAGTTGTAGTAAGAAGTCCTTAAATCCACGTCCATGTGGTTTCCGAAAAATTTCAGCAATACTTGATTCAACCAGCTAGCCTACAAAAGTGTCAGCATGCAGATCTTTATATTAAGTTACTCAGTCCTGATCACCTACACCTTTTCAAGTCCAAACTGTCCAATCTTGGAGTGTCCAACCTCCACACTCCAACTTGAGGGGCGATTTTGTGTATTCATATTGTTGTAAACTTGAGTGTGTGACATTTTGTAGGCATAGATATAGACATAACATAAGCTTGACTGCAGTTATGAAGTACTAATCCCATCATAATGGAATAACAAATGCTTATTCAATTCTCAAGAAAATCGCTCGCTGTGTTTTTTCTCTTGATTTCCCAGTTGCTGTCTTTTGTCAGTAGGGATGTGGTTGTTGAGTTTCACATTACTTTGGGCGCTTACCATTAGCTTTATGATTTTGATGCAGTGGAGATTGGGAACAAAATTTATTCATTTACCATTGAGCTTTCTTCTTCGGTTTGATTCCTATGGATACATTGAAGCTTTTGACGTTCAGAGTTTGGTAATTTTCACTGTACTACGTAACGAAGTGAGGTTTTTCAGCCATCCCCCCGACCCCTAGATTCTATTGCTTGTTTTTCAGAACTAAGTTCAAAATGAAGGAGAATTAACGCACACCATGTTTTTGCCTTACTATCATCTCCATACATACATTTAGACTTTTGAACTATAACCTGGTCAAAAGGCGTCTTTAGCATAATTCTTGAGAATTGAATCACTGAACAAATATCATTCACATATATGACGTGATGAAATAACTGATGCTTTTCAAGTAATAAGCTGGTACGCTAACCTGAGGCTTTACTTCCACAATGTGTTGACCACTCTTGACGGAAACAGGTTCATTTGCCAGAACACTCTCCAGGTGATCTAGAAGCTCCTTAGCCTGACACGAGCCAAAATCTCGATCTGCAAGTTGGTAATTCCAGACAAGTGCACTCTCCTTGGTTTCTATGAAAGAACCATCAGTAGTTTCTGTGTATAGTTGCATTACAGGCTCAGCAATCTGTTTCCAATAAAAATCTTGCACAGCAACACAAGTTTCCCAGTTCATATTGTCGTTTGACCTAAAAAATGAAAATAATCAAATATTTTATAGGGTTACAAAAGATTTAATCTTGGAGCATAAATATATCAAAGTCAAGTTTTCATCTCAAATTAATAATTCTGCATGCTTATGATTCCAAAATCCCATTTTATTTAACTGTTTCTCTGTTTTCTTTTGGATGTGAGAACTTACAGCTTTGACTTTGAAACAAAATAACACCAAAGAAGACCAAAAGTAAGAATACAAACCTTACAAAATAGCCATGTTCAGCCGCCATGCCCAAATTTTCACAGGATGAAAACCATCGCGTTAAGGTCTCTTTGTTCTTTCCACTTACGATGAAAACAACATTCTTGGAATCCCTGCATAGTTTGTTTAAGATTCCAATAGCCTCGGCATTTGGACTAGTATCAACAGTGCTTTGCAGTATACCATCATAGTCCAAAAGAATTGCACGGCTCTTTGTTCTCTTGTAGGCGGATACAATGTGTTCAACTGTCAGCTTCCTGAAACTAGGATCCAAAGCAATCACACGGAATCCCAAACCAAAGCCGATACCCCAACACCTCCTCCTAACATGATCCCTGCATGCCCTTTCGAGGTCTAGCAAAAAACTATGGGCCCAATAGGCAACATCATGACTACTTACATACTTATAGTGCTTATCATGTCGCATTTGCTTCTCCAGGTCAGCGATTATCAAAGCTGAATCCATAGCTTCAGCTACAGAATCAATGTTCCAGGGGTTAACCCGAATTGCACCACTAAGAGATGGAGAACACCCAATAAACTCCGAAACCACCAACATGCTCTTCTTTGGGGCAGATGGATCCAGGCCCAAGGTTTTATCTAGTTTATCGGTTCCTTGTCTGCACACAACGTACTCGTAAGGTATCAAATTCATTCCATCCCTTACTGCAGTGACAAGACAACACTCTGCAATTACATAGTATGCAATTCGCTCATAGAAATGAAGTGAAGTATCAATCAAAACCACTGGTTCATATCCGGGTTGTCCAAATAGCTGGTTAATTCTATTAACTGTGGCATAAGTTTCAGATCGAATCTCCTGTACATCTTTCCCTCGACCTCTGGCAGGGTTTGCAATTTGAATTAACATAATCTTACCTCTCTTATCAGGATGCTGAGTAAGCAATTGCTCAAAGGCCAGAAGCTTCAAGCTAATTCCTTTGAAAATATCCATGTCGTCGACCCCAAGCAAAACAGTCTGACCCTCATATTTATTCCGTAACTCTGCAACCTTTGCCTCTGTCTCTGGAATATCCAGCACGGAGCGAAGCTGACCCATGTGTATCCCAACTGGAAGAATTTTGATGCTGACAGTACGGCCATAGTACTCGAGTCCTATGTAACCACGTTTAGATTGATATGCTACCCCCAGCATTCTACTACAACACGAAAGAAAATGTCTTGCATAATCAAATGTATGGAAGCCAATGAGGTCAGAGTTCAATAGTGCTCGAAGAAGTTCATTCCTTACAGGTAGAGTTCGATATATCTCTGATGATGGGAATGGACTATGGAGGAAAAAACCCAGCTTCACCCTATTAAACCTCTTCCTTAAGAATGTTGGTAATACCATCAAATGGTAGTCATGAACCCATACAAAATCATCATCAGGAGAGATTACTTCCATTACCTTGTCTGCAAATATTTTGTTCACAGATACGTAAGCTTGCCATAGGGAACGGTCAAACCTACCACCAAGATCTGGAGATAGAGGAAGCATGTAGTGAAATAAAGGCCACAAATGTTGTTTGCAAAAACCATGGTAGAATTTAGTGAAAAGCTCGGGAGGGATGAAAGCCGGGACACATTTGAAAGTATCGAGCAAAGTTTGAGCCACATCATCCTGTTCACTTGGCTCAATTTCTTCTTTCAGACAACCCACATATATTACTTCCACATCTTCTCCTAGACCATCTTTGAGTTGTAAGAGAAGGGAGTCCTCATCCCAACTAAAATTCCAACCCATCTCACCATCTGATTTCCGATGTGCCCGAAGTGGGAGTTGATTCCCAACAATGATCATTCGCTCTTGGGAAATAGACGACGGGCCATCGGATCCAATGTTGCTTCTATTTTCATCATCTAGCTCAGACAACACTCCAGCTACAGTTGCGACTCGAGAGAGTTTCTTCCCCCGACGGCTGAAGGTTGGTGAATCACCAGAGGTAAGATCCAATAAGTTGGAATATGACCTTGAAACCATTACTTACAACTATAGATATCTTTCGACCAAGCAAACGAGCAAGTAATTGGAGCAAGAGAAGGTTTTCTTTCCTTTATACAATCGATGAAAGCCAGTTCTACAAGCGTAACCAGGTGATAAAAATGAGAAATGTGCACCCACAAATAACACATGCAGAAGAAATGAATTAATAAAAAAATTGCCAACAGAGTAATATCAGTAAATGATTATACCAGCTAACCATAATCTTCTTTCGGAAAAATAATTAGACATATCAACTTAACCATTGACATGATTCTAATTCTACGTACTAAATAATTTAGAATTTCCTGAAAGAAAGAATAAGCTCATTAAATTAAGAAATCATAGAAACAAATTCGAAATTAACCATAAACAAATTAAACAGTGAAAAATTACCAGTAAAACATAACCCAATCAATCAATAAGTCACCAAATAAGCCTGTGAACAACGGGTCTTTCTACGCAGAACCACTGATTTAGAAGGCAAGAAAAGAGAAATACACAATCAACCCATCTTCCAGCAAGAGAGATCCAAGTTCAAAAATCTTAAGATTCACAAATTGGAAAGAAAAGTATATATGGTATAATGGGAAAATACTGTTGCAAGTGGTTGCAGAAAGTAGGCAAGAAATGAAAAAAATAAATAAAAATAAAATACACAAGAAGCACCCATAAAGCTATTATTTGTTACTATAAATTACTTGCCTTCTCAGAAACTGAAAGAGGCCATTAAGAGAACCAAAGATTCTCAAGATCAGATTCCCGTCATCAGTAAGCGCTAACTGCATCAAGAAAAGTCATTCTTTTGAGCCCTTTTCTTTATGGGTTTTCACAAATGCTCAAATTTCTATCTATAAATTATCTTAAAGGTAATGTCTTTATAGAAAGAGAATCAGAATCTTTTTCTCAAACGCACACAGAAGCAAGCAAAGAGTGAGTACTATAGACTGAGTGCGTCTGACGAAAGCACATAGAGTGAACATTAAACTGCAATTTCAACTCTCATGTAACTTTAACCATGGTTAAGATCAATGCAATCATAAATAAACCCAACAAAGGTGATTCCACCAAACTCAAACTCAACTAGTCATTGAATTCATGCAGCGCAAAAGATCGCGTTTCAAGCATTCGCTCATCAATGAATCGCCCACAACTCTTTTGGGCCAATAATTGAATATGATAGAGGTAACACGCGCTTAGCAATCAAGTATATAAATCAAATTTCCTCGGCTTGTCTGCTGGTTAATTTTTTAATCAGACACGGCAAATAATGCCAGTTTCTGAGATGACTTGGCAATGCTTTGTCGGGATCCTCATATAATTCAATCCCCTTTTTATTGAGAATGTACGCTTCGGTGCTTGTATTCTCTATGCAGTTACATTCTCTTTTTCTAAAATTTTACTTTTTAAAATCAAATATTAATTTTAGTCACATATTTTATATAATTCATAAATATTATTTAATTATTAATCACTTATTTTTTTGGAAAATAAGGGATCGATTATTTTACATTTCAATTTTGAGTTTTGAACTCAATTTCAATTTTTTTTTCATTTTGAGGGTCTATTTAAAAAATGTAGAAAATATGTTTAGTTTGTCATTATAAAAACTATTTTTCAAAACAAAAAACCAAAAAATGCACTTACTTTGAAGTTTTCTTTTAAAAAAAAAAAATTGACATTTTATTCAATAAATTTGATTATTTAATAAAATTGGAAATTTTTTATTAATACATTATCAACTAATATATACATTTAAAAGTTGGGGAATCACACAAAAAAAATCGCTTGAAAAATAGAATAAAACAAATAATAAATTAACTTGACAAAAATAAAAAATAAAAATTAACTATGTAACTGAGAATTATAAACTCTGATTGTGAATGATAAGATTGCAACAAACGGTTCAATATCAAGTGGACTAAGATTACATGTTTAAATATTAATAACAGAAATAAACAAAGTTGAAAAATTAAAACAATAGAATAAGTTTACGAAATCATTATAAGTAGCTGACTACTCATTCCACAATGGTGAGCAATTTGATTTCTGACTTTTCCCATTGAAATTCTTGACTAGTATCAAATTCTATGACTTCTTGATTTTCATTCGACTCTAGCACATTTTTAATTGCCATATTATCTGATGAATAATGAATAAAAAGATTATTCAAAGCGTGCTCCTTGCAAATTATGCAATAAGGATTTGTCCTTGCTTACTAAGTGAATAATTGGTAATTAATTTCAAAATTAAAATTTTTCCTTTAAAACTCTATTGTAATATTCAATAATGTCCGTAGTGAGCGTCTATAGTTGAACAGCTTTTTCTTTCCACGCAATCTTCCTTGGATGCATGCAAATTTTCCTTTCAAGTATAGCATCCTATATTCATTTTCCTCGTGCTCATACAAATTGTGGGTTACCAGTGCATCATACATGCCTCAGGTTTTTCACCTTAAAGAGTATTTGTAACTTATTTATTACCATCATTTCCTACAAATTTATGCACATTCCTTCTAAAAAATCACTTTTTTGTTGTTTTTCTTAGTCTAATGTTGAAGGAAGTGATAAGTGTATTTTACATGATTATTTAAATTCATAAACTTAGCCCTTGTTTGGTATAGATTAAAATGTAATTTAAATCTTAAATCAAAGTCAATAATTAATTTCAATTACACATTTCATGATACTCGCAACTTCTAAGCTACACATTGCATTATTATTATTATTTTTTTAAATTAAAATTTATTAAAAATCTAACTACACCAAATTTGGGGTTTGTATTTGCAAATTTGAGCGAATTTCTATTTAATATAGTGTAAATATTATTACTATAGGTAAACCTCAATGTGGAGTCATTTGAAGAAAATGGATTATTTTAGCCTAATTGGAGTTGAATTGGAGCATTTGAAGGCTAACCAGATTGCATGAGATTAAAATGAAGCATTAATGCGCCCCCCAGGGCACATCCCAACCGACAAAGATGAGGGCGCTTCAAGGC
>CAIGRO010180064.1:0-15233 GCA_903798355.1 Fraxinus baroniana
TAATTTAGTGGGAGTTCTAAGGTTGGAAGAGTTTAAGTAATTCTAACCTAGAACCTATGATTTTGCAGTATGAAATTAATTTTGTGATAATGTAACATTAGGATAATGAACGATGATTAGGAATTTAGTGAACTTTCAACTCCATGTCTAGTGTGAAATTATCATAAAACTTAATTTACATGAGTGCAAACTGATACGTGTACATAAATGGACATTTATAAGATTGTCTCGAAAATTTTGATAGACCATGGCATCTAAAAATATCATAGCTGACATTAATAAGGGCGATGAATTGAATGTCAATAACTATAACATTTGGCCTCATAAAATTTGGTATGTGTTGGAGGAACGGGATTGCCTTGAAGGCATTAACCACGTGATGGAAGACCCAGAGGTAGGTTAAACTGCTCAATAGAGAAGGGATTGGGAAACTTACTAGACGTGAAAAAAGAAAGATTTCACTGCTCGTGCAATTTTGGTGAGTTCCGTGGTGGATGATCTCATTTATGAATGTAAGTAGTTCTCGACTACTCATGACATCTGGAAATATTTGAGAAATAATTATGGTGGTACTAGTGTGACTAGACTCAGACAACCAACTATTAAGTTTGATACTTACAAGAAACTTCATAATCACAACATCACACAGCATGTGAGGATTATGTGTACTATGAGTAGGGAGTTGAAGTTCAGTGGTAACATACTCTTTGATGAGCAGCAAGTTCAGGCTTTGATCCCCGAACATCTGAAAGTCAATCTGACTCACAATGATAGCATCAAAACATTTGCTCATGCTGCTCGCCATTTGGAACAAGAGGATGAGAGCCTTGGTACAGATAAATCTCTAGGACATGCTTTTGTGGCTAAATCTAGTTCTGGAAAAGTTTCAGGTTTTAAGTGTAAGAAGAACTGGTTCAAAGGTGGGAAAAGGAAGGGAAAAGAAACTGGATAGGAAACAAAAAGGGTAAATGATTTGGAAAGAAGAAAGATAAGAGCAAGCTCAAATGTTGGGTCACTTTACTCGGGAATGCCCTGAGCCAATGAAGGTAGCTCTTATAAATATTTCTTTGGGTGATGTTTATGTTTCAAGTGCTTTAATACTAACCGAGTCTTATCATATGTGGATTGTAGACTATCAGGAGCGACAGACCATGTAACCAAGGATCGTGAAGCTTTGTGGAGTTCCGTCGATTTCCATTTGGTACAAAGTGGATCTATGTCGAAAATGATGATAGAATGGATGTGAAAGGGATCGGTACATGCAAGTTACATATGCGTGGTGGTCGTACTATTCTCCTTCATGATTTTCTGTTTGCACTGGGGATACCAATGAACTTAACTTTCGTTATTGTTTTTTTAAGAGGTAACTTTGTTCGTATAAACAATGGTAATGTATTTTATAGATATGGACATATAGAAGGTGGTTATCTTTATTTTTCTATGAGCATATCTTCTTCTTCTTCTAAAGATTTAAATGTTGATATATATATGTATGACATGTTAGATTATGATATATTGGGCAAGAGAGAATTAATAGATTAGCTAAAGAAGACTCGCTAGGTTCAAAATCTATGGTTTCCTTACCTACTTATGAACATTGCCTAATCGGAAAAATAACACGAAAAATTTTCGGTATAGTTTTAAGAGCTAAACATTCATTGCAGTTAGTCCATTCAGATATATGTGGCCCTATGAATGTGAGGGTAATACATGAAGCCTTTTATTTCATTACTTTTATAGATGATTTCACGCGGTATAGTTATGTCTATTTGATTTCTCACAAGTCAGAGATATTAGAATGCTTTAGACAATATTTAAATGTGGTAGAAAATCAAATAGATAGAAATGTGAAAGCCTTAAAAATTGACCGATGACGTGAATATATGTCTGAAGAGTTTAAAGAACTATGTAATGATAAGAGAATCATTAGGCATTTAACTATTGTCGATACACTTCAACAAAATGGTGTTGCTGAGAGAAGAAATAAAATGTTGCTAGAAATGGTGTGGTCCATGATGGCACGGATGACTTACCTATTTCCTATTAGGGAGATACTTTGTTAACTACGATCTATATTCTGAATAGAGTTCCATCTAAATTGGTACATATTACACCATATCAGCTTTGGACAGATAGATCCCCTTATTTAAGTTCTCTCTGACCTCGAGGATCGGCTGCCTATATCCATGATTCCTCAAGTAAGTTTGGAAAATTGGGTCTGCGAGACAAGAAGTGTATCTTTATAAAATACCTAACCAGTCCAAATGATATGTGTTCAAAGGTGAAAATCAATATAAGACTATAGCTGAGATAGAGTCAGGTGACGTGACGTTTCTTGAGAATGATTTTATTAGTAAGGGAGAAATTAAACATAGAGAACCTTTGTATAAATTAGATGATAGAGTTATATTTGATGGATCAACTGAGGTGCAGAGGAAGCATTTCCACCTGTTGATCCAAGTGGGAGCAATTTATCTCCAACTCCAATTGATAGGGTCACATCGGAGCTTTCACTTTGTAAGAGTACTAGAAAAAATATGCATAATGTCATTTTGAAATTGAAGGGCAAGTTTTCCTAGTATCTCCAAATGATAATGAAAGACCAAAATCAGTACAAGAAGCTCTATCATGCATGCTAAGGAAAAGTGGAAGAATGCAATAGAAGAAGAGATGGAGTCTATCAAATTGAATCAAGTCTGGGACTTAGTTGATCTTCCTTCCAGTCAAAAATCCATTGGGAACAAATGGATTCTCAAAATAAAGTGAAGACAAATGGAACTATAGAGAGGTATAAGGCTCGCTTGTTGGTAAAGGGTTATACTCAACATGAAGGTATAG
Source organism: Fraxinus baroniana (assembly GCA_903798355.1). NCBI lineage: Eukaryota > Viridiplantae > Streptophyta > Magnoliopsida > Lamiales > Oleaceae > Fraxinus > Fraxinus baroniana. The sequence goes on from CAIGRO010180064.1 coordinate 2,839, forward strand.
ATTATGAAGAGATATTTTCATCAGTAGTGAGATTTATTTCAATTCGCCTACTCTAAGCTATTGTGGCGCGTTTAGATATAGAATTACATTGAAGACTATCTTTCTTAATGGAAAATTGGATGAAGAAGTCTACATGCAACAATCGATAGGTTTCATTAGAATGGCCAAGAAAATAAAGTTTGTAAATTGAATAGATCAATTTATGGCCTAAAGCAGTCTTCTAGACATTGGCACTTGAGATTTGACAAAGTAGTTATCTCGTACAATTTGTCATGATGGACGAAGATCACTACCTTTATTTGAAAATGTCCAATGAGAAATTTGTAATTTTGTCTCTCTATATAGATGATATCTTACTGGTTAGGAATGATAAGGAGTATATTAAAACCATTAAAAATGGTTGTCTTCAAATTTTGAAATGAAAGACATGGGTGAAACATATTACATATTAGGTGTTAAAGCCATAGAGATCGTTCAAAGATACTTCTTGCTCTGTCACAAGAGCCATATATAATGAAAAATCTTAAACGTTTCAAAATGGAGAAATGTAATCCCATTGACACTACTGTATCGAAAGGTGAAACTTTAACTCTTTGTATGTGTCCTAAAACTCTTAAGGAAAAAGAAGAAATGTCCAGAATTCCATACTCCAATGCGATTGGGAGTTTGATGTACGCTATGATGTGTACTCGTCCCAACATTAGTTATGCCATAAGTCTGGTCTGCAGGTATTAATCTAATCCTGGAAGAGAGCATTGGAAATCTATTAAGAGAATATTGAGAAACTTGAAGGGTACTACTAACTACTCCTTATGCTATCAATGGAATGATTTGTACTTAAAATCATACACAAACGATGATTGGGATGGAGACCTAGATGAGCGAAAATCAATTTTGAGATATGCATTCTTGTTTAATGATAACGCTATCTCTTGAAGTAATAAGAAAGAGACAAGCATTTCCTTATCTACAATGGAAGCATAATTCATAGCATGTGCTTTAGCGGCACATGAAGTTGTTCGATTAAGGAGATTCTTACAGCATCTAAGAATATTTAGTGGTGATGTGGGACCTATACTGATTTGTTGTGATAGTCAAGCACCTATTGGATTTTCAAAGGATCCCAAGTGTCACAGCAGCACCAAACACATTGATACAAAATATAATTTTGTAAGAGATATTATAGGAAAGAAGGAAGTCAGTTTACATTATATTTCTACGCACCAAATGGTAGTTGATCAATTTCCAAAACCTATCCCTAGAGATGTTTTTATGAGTTATGTTAAATCTCTGGGATTATGTAAAATTTGAATTGTGTATTTTGTAAACTTTTCATATAAGTCTATTAATGAATAATATTTGAGTTCATATGTTAAGAGTAATATTCTGTCGTGATTTTTAGATTATTATTTAATATACGCATATAAAATATGTCAAACAGGTTGAGATTGGTTTACTTATACGAACAATCGCCTTGGACACTTTGAGGTGTGCTGAGATAAGACACAATGCTCATATGGTATACATGATCCAGTCGTCTTAATGAGATATCAGGTTGAGATTACAACAAGTAATCGGTATGAGTTTTTTGCTATCAGTGAGTTATCGATTGGGAATGCCTAGAGGAATAAAGATAAGGAGAACTCATGTTAGACATTGAGGATTATTTGAACTATGATCTGTACGGTGTATTTTATTTTTAAGATTAGACAAATGCCCTAAGAAAATGAGAAAACATCATAACACATGTGCTTTAAAGACCAATGAGAAATAAAAGAATTGATCCCTGCTTCTTCATTGTGTGAATTGATCCCTGCTTCTTCATTGTGTGAGTCTCTGAGGCACTTATGACCTCAATTTATACCATTATGACTTTTGATTGTTTCTTGAAATTTTATTTTGGTATTGCTTCTTTAGCATGTTTCCAATAACTATGGTTGATTTGGTTTGATGGGACATATTTAGGAAAGCAACTAATTTGAAATTAAGGGATTCAAGAAGGAAAGGAAGACTATTTTATCTAACACCTCAATTTATATTTACTGGTTTGACAATTGTGTTAACTATTTGAGTTTTGTGACACAATTGTGAATAAAATATATATGAGAAAGTTGAGTATGTTCTTTGGTCTATTGAGGGATTAGAAATATTCGAATTGGTGTTACAAAATATGTCTGGGGTATAGCAAGAAAATATATTTCCTCTTGTAGAACTGCTATATATGCCTAATAGGTATATAGCGTTGTGTGCTCTTAAATTAACTAGCCGGTCACACAATCCATTTACATGTATTAACTTAGAAATATTGAGATAAATATAATTGAGAATATTAGAATCAGGTCAAACCCACCATGTGCAAGTTGAATATGTTGGAAGAAAAAAGATCATCTATGTGGATTGACCCGACCCGATTTGTATAGGATGGTTTCTTGGAGGGAGAAGTAAAATTTTGAGTTTAAAATTTAACATCCTACCACCCTCAACCAAATATAACTTTCATTATACAACAAATAATTAATATACATGCAAAAATTCGAGTTTCTTGGAAGGGTAAAAAAAAAGTAGATGAGGGTGGAGGCTTGATTTTTGGAAATATAACGTCTCACATTAGGTTCTTAGATTGTAAACATCAAACTCCTTCCTTGGTGATCAAGTTTTTGACCAAGAAGCGGGTAGAAGGCGGTATGGAAAGCAAGTGATTAGAAGGCAAGTGATTCAACCTTGTTTTGAGAATTTCAAGTAAGATTTACAATTTAGAATTCGGTTACACATAAGTTCCTTTTTTTGGGTGAAGAGTCCCAGATTTCAACTCCACGAAGATAGACTTGGTTGATCCATCTTACTCAAAGAGTGTCTTTCTTATTATGAATGTTCCATAGAGATTTCGCAAGCAAAGCTTGATTCCAACTTTTGATGTCTCTAAAGCAAAGGTCACCTTCACATTTCAGTATACATACCTTTTTCTATGCTACTAATGGCTTTTTGGGACCCCAAAGAAAGTTCCGACACAATCCATCAACTCTAGATATACCCGTGGCTAGGATAGGAAATATGGACAACCAAAATATTCTACCCCTTGAAGAATTGCCTGCACAAGCTCAGCCCTTCTAGCGTAAGACAACATAGAGAATTTCTAGGCTCAAATACACGCTATAATTCTATCTTAAAACGAGCCGTAGGAGTTGATTTTCAGTTTGTCGGCCGCGAGTGGAATTCCTAAATAACGAAATGGCATAGATCCTTTAGGTATATTAGTTAATTACAGAATTTCTTCCCAACTCTTGCCCATGAATTCCAGCCGTATACAAGCTTAATTTGCTAACATTCATCCTTAGTCCCGATGCATCTCCAAACTTTGATAAACAATACATCGAGATTTTAACCGATATTACATCTCCTCTTGCAAAAAGCGTTAAATCATCTGCAAAAGCCAAGTGCGTCATCTTTAAGGGACTACATTAAGGATGAAAATTGAAGTCACCATTCTCACTTGCTTCCTTCAACATTCTTCATAAATATTCAAGGCAAAGAACCAACAAGAAAGGTGACAAATGATCATCTTGACGAAGCCCCTTCCTTTTATGAATCTATGAAGGCTACCATTAAGTGCAATAGAGTATGAAGTTGTAGTAATACATTACATCGCCCATCCAACAATTTTTTTGGGGAAATCCTATCCCTTCAACACACTTTTTTTAGAAAGTCCCAATTAACCGAATCATATGCCTTCCTTAGATCTATTTTAAGAAGGCATCTTAGAGCGACCATTTTACGATTTTATTATAGAAAATGATAGAAGTACATTATGGTGTACATAAGGGTGTCCATTATGGACACCCGGGCCCCGGCACCCTCCTATTGGATGGAATGTCGGTGGGCCGGCACTCCATCCAATAGGGGAGCGTCGGACACCCCTATGTACACGATAATGTACATGTAGACTCACCCTTTTATTATCTCAAAAACTCTTGAGCAAGATAAATATTCTCCATCATTCTCCTACCCTCCACAAATGTGGCTTGTGCTTGATCAATGATTGTCCCAAGTATTGGCCCAATCAAGAAGCTAGGATCTTAGTTGTCACCTTGTTAAACACATTACCACATACAATCGGTCTATAATCTCCCGTGGAAGTTGAGTGACTTGACTTAGGAACCAAAGCAACGACCGTATGATTTGTTTGCTTAATAAGAGTACTAGAATTAAAGAGTTCTTTAACCGCTCCCGTAAACTCATTACTAACAATCCCCTAAGACTTTTTGAATAAACATGATGTGTATCCATTCGGGCGAATGGATACAATGCCAAATAATTGATCATTCTAAAAAACAATAACAATCTAAAGCAAAGTGTCTGTTGATTCGTGTACAATGCCAAATTATTGAAGATGTCAAATATACTCAATAAAAGACTTGATTACCCCTCTTTGTGAGAGATTCTCTTATTAAATAGGATTAAAATAACAACTAAATATGGAAGCAATCAAATACAATATTAATTAATGGTAAAAACAATTTATCTATATCTAATACAATTATAATAATATAATCGTAATCTTCGACGATTTTCTGAATCTTATTCAATCTTCGACGATTTTCGGAATCTTATTCAAGCTCCTTGACACATTAAATATGTGTTACATCTATTCTATTTAAACTTGGACGACTCTAAATTTTTTGCGCTTCCTACCACACCATTTTTACAGGCCAAAAAATTGCCTACTATGTTGAATAATGTGTATTTCCTTTTATTATTATTATTATTATTATTATTATTATTATTATTATTATTANAATGTGCCGACACACACAGTGAGCTCTATCTGTCGGGAGAACTTGGTCGAACATATAATTCGTGTTCCAACAAAAGCTCTAACGCCAAAACACCAGCCACAACTCCAGATACTATAGGTGGAAGAAACCCCACAAAACAACCTACACCAAAAAACTCAAAGACGGATTTTTTATTTTTGGTAAATTTTCAGAATAAAAAAAAAAGGCTGAATTTGAATTACTTTCTCAATACGTTAAAAGGATCGTGAACAGAAAAAAAAAACAATTTGATTTGACGAAGACCAGACGGGAGGAGCAAAAAAGTTCCTCCCGCCTTGAGAAACCCTAACGAAGAAAACAAGAGAAAATTCTAAGGAATTGGCTCTGATACCATGTCAAATATACTCAGTAAAAGACTTAATACCCCTCTTTGTGAGAAGTTCTCTCATTAAATATGACTAAAAATAATGGTAAAAACAATCTATTTATATCTAATGCAATTATAATAATATAATCGTAATCTTCGACGATCTTCGAAATCTTATTCAATCTTTGACGATCTTCGGAATCTTATTCAAGCTCCTTGACAGAAGAGAATTGAGAAATTGTCAAAACAATATTAAAGAAACAAAAAATAACATTAAGGTATAAGTAATTAAGTTTCTTCCAAAAAAATTCGAAGACGAAGTAGTTTAACATAATATGAGAGCATACAGATTTCTCAATTGAAGTCTCAATGCCACAACTACGAGAATTATGTTAGCTTTTAACAAAAACGAGTTTTAAAGGGAAAATCACATAAAAATGAATAAATTTTTTTGCTCTCTAATAATAAAAACTTGAAACTTTTAGAGATATGGCTTCGGCAGCAATTTTTCATTGACAACATTTTCAAGTAATTCAATATCAAGGAGACTAATAAATTAATGGGTCTCAAATAGGATCAGCTTTAGCAGCATTGTTAGACAGACTTGATAAAATATTTTATTGAAATAGTAATATACGGCACCGCTGTTAATATTTGAGTACAACTCAGGTGATTAAACTGCCTCGTTAAGATTGGGCCTCTTTGAACAATATTCTGAATACTGAATTATAATAGGTAAGTAACTCCAACCAAAATTATGTCTTCAACATAGGACAATATCTAGATATCCTATTTGGATTTGCCCTTTCCCTTGCCCTGACCTTTCTTTGCTTCAAGCTTAGCTTGAATCCGAGCAGCAGCTGCTGCCTTTGCTTCTTCCCTTTTCTTCTTCTCTTCCTCTTTGACAGAGGCTGCAAGTTCCCTCTGCTTCTTAAGCTCCCTGAAGAAATTTCACAGTTTATTGAATTAGTACCATCAGTTTCAAACGCTATTGGTACGCAAATGAACAAGTCTTAGGACAACAAACAAGATTTCAACTTTGTTTTCTCTTCAATTCTATCTTATTCAACTTATGATTATGAAACATCATTCGAGTGTAGTCTACAAAGAAAAGCACTGTTTTAACAGGACAAACTTGTAATTACTGTACTGCATTAATTAAATCAACTCGACTCTATCGAATGGGGAAAAATTCAAGAATTCTCGACTACAATTAACAATCAACTACTTTTCCATATTGGTCATGTCGTGAAATTTTATTGCTGCAGGTAGTTTGGTTGTGGCACTTGTAACTTTCTTTACCTTGGTGATAATTACGAGTATGACAACACATCATGCATTATTTGATTTCCCTCTTCAATGTGTTGTGAAAATTCATGATTCAGTTCAAAAGCTGATGCACCACTAGAAAAGTAAACAAAGTGTGGTAATCACAAAAGCATGTTAGACCCAAACAATGAAATATTATATGTAACTTACTCCAGTCGACCCCTTTCATCTGAAACACTACTTAGACTCGAGCCCTTTCGAGGTCGGCAAGCGACTAACTCCACCTCAAAAACAAGAGTTGCGCTGCATCATATCAATGAAAAACCATAAATTCAGATTGCTAGATATCAATAATTACAAAGTATTACCAGTTCAAAAATTGAGTGCTCCGAACAGTAATTGATTGATATCAGGAGAGGCACAAAAGGTTCATGATTATCTATCATATATGAAGCAAACTAAAAGATATGAGAAACATGAACACAAATAAAGGGAGACAGACTCCATATCAAGATTCCAATCAGAACAAGCCTACAAGAACATTCTTTTACGATCAAGATTTTAGCTAGTTAAAATGTGTACATCTTTACAAGCTTACTAATGAGAAGACTTTGATCACCTAGCTTTCATTTTTGCTGTTACTGCTAGTCTCAACAGGAAGCACAAATTTAGCTTTCGGAGAGGGGACACTACGCCCCCAAATATTCTTATTATAAGGCTGAAAAAGAGAAGCACTGGAAAGTCAATTTAAATTGAAGACATTTATTTCCCCCATAGAACACTTTCGAGTGAGAAAATGAATTTTGTAGCCACTACTTTTGGATTTGTACATTCCAACTTTTAAACTTTTTGACAAATATCCCTTCTCTCCTCAGATATGTAACCAAATCTCCCCCTTTCTTTTTGTAAGAATCTCGAACCATATGGGGATTCTCATTAAACTAGGCGAAATTCTATTTCTATTCTATTTACTTTCAGACACACTTTCTTCCCTTTTGCACGAATTTTGAACCATATGGGCATTCTCATTAAACTAGGCAAAGTTAACAAGAATTTCGAGTGTATTTACTTTTAGACACTCCCTCTCTTCCTTTTTGCACGAATTTCGTACCATCTAAGCATTCTCGTTAAACTAGGAAAAATTGACAAGAGTTCCAAGTCCATTTAAATACTCTAGTCTTACTCGTCAACTTTGCACAGATAGCCTAGATGACGTTTTAATAAAGGGCACCACAATCATTGAATTACCATATTTACTAAAATTTTCGACGAGAGACAAAAATTCCATTTTGCCAAAAAAAAAAAAAAGACTAGTCCAAAAATTCCCCATTTAGTTACAAGAAAATAACTGAAAATACTTTTCTGGAGGAAAAAAATCCAATTTTCTGGTCCAAAAATATAAGAATCTCATGAGGAAACTTAAACCGCACAGTTTTTCCTTCAACTACAATCTGTTTTTCTTTAAAAAATTTATTCAACCAAACAAACACGAAAAATATTTTGATTTTATTAACCTTCCTAGTATCCAAAGTGTAGTTAGTGCTTGGGTGATGGAGAAGGGAAAGGAAAGGAAGGTAAAGGGAATTTATTCGAAATTTCCATGCATTTAGTTTCCAAGAAAAGAGTTGAAAATACTTGATGCCAACACTTCACTCTTTCTCAGTGCTTTCTTAAGGAAAGAAGACTAACATCGTTGGAAGAACACAAGCAATATGTATGATATTGAGCTTGTGCATCTCAATAATGGGGCTAGTGGAAAACTTAAAAATCGAAGAAATAATATTTACACCATCTTTCCTGCAAAATCGTAACCTTTCCGGAAACTTTTAACCACATATTTTCTCTTCAATGATTTTTCATTTTCATCAACTTTCCAAGAAAATATCCTAAATAACCATGTCTGGTTGAAAGGAAAGTTTAAAGTAATAATTAGTAAAGGAAAATGGGTGGGTGGGTGGTTGAGAATTCCTTACAATAATCTTATTTAAGGAGACAAGAAATGAGGGATGTTTTTCATAAAACAAAGCATTCCCCACAATTTTTCATCCTGACCCAAAGTTACGAGAAGTTTCAAAATGATGAGTTTCCTTCACTTTTCTTTCCGAACTTAGCAAACTTGTGTTTACAATGTAATCATTCATAGATTATGTTCATGCAACAAGTCAAGATTAAAGAAGAATCCCAATACTCTGGGGGGACATCTGGTGGAGAACCAGCGCTGCCATATGCATATTCTGGCTTACAAGTGATCTTTGCGACCTCACCAACCTGGAAGAACCAGCGAAAGACAAAACTATTTTAGGTGTTCATTCTCAAGAATCAACAATAATACCCAACTAAAGCAAGAAAATCAAGTTATGGTAGAAACTCCAGTAATAGTTATTGAAAGCATGAACATACACCTTCATGGTTTTCAGTGCAATGTCCCAAGCCTTAATCACAGAGCCCTGTCCCAGTTCAAAGGTGAAGATGGTATTATCTTCGTGTGTAGTATCAAAAACCTCACCAGTCTCGGCAAGAACGCCTTCATAATGAACTGTCCAGTAAATAAACTATCAACTCATAAGCATAGCAAGTGGAATCTCTTCTGTAAGAGTTTTTAAATCATTAAACCTCTATTTGCAATAAAACAAACTATCTAGGATAATTCCCGAGGTAGCATTAAATAAGGGCGAGCAACTTTGTAAAAATAAAAGTTACTATCTACTTAAGGAGGTGAAATAAAGAAACCTGAAGCAAAATTCTTTCCATTCCATATTTTTAGGAATAAACAGTACGTTATACTCTACAAGATTTCCCATCTGCCAAATACACATGCAGTTCAAAGGCAAAGCTAAATGCAAGACCTATACGAAATTACATAATGTACCTAAAAAGGTTATTACAAGTTAGCAGCTAAGTAACAAGATTATAAAGGAATCCTGTAAACCCTACTGGATGCAGCTATTTTTGGGTCAACAAAAAATGCAGGATGCCTAGTTAGCATAAAATCTATCCTGAAACATATTTCAAACTTGGGCTTTAACTTGAGTATTATGTTGGTTTCATAAATGCTTAAATTGTCTTGTCAAATTTCTATAGAGAAACTTCATATATTTGGTTGGCGTGTATCCAAAAATTTGCCCATGTTTTTCCCATAGCAAGTCCCAAGTCCGGATAAAGGACGACTGGCATAAAACTTTGTCATATCTTGTGACATAATCTCGAAAATGGTTCACATGGTGACCCCAAATTCATTGGGACTATGGCTTACTTTTTTGTTGGTTATGTATGATATTTTGTTTGTAAGCAAGATCTTCCAGAACATGAGCTACAGTGTGGGTGATGGAGATAAAGATATAATTTCGATAGGATTTTCAAAATAGAGTTTAATAGAGTTTAATTCAAATTATGTTAGTGTAGATTAGCCCATGTTTGGTACACATTGAAATTTCCATTCTCATTCTTCTATTCATTTTCAACCACATTCTTTAATAAAATAATATTTTCCATCACATCAATAACTTTTCTTTCTTTTTCAACCACATATTCTTTATCAATCTACTATTCCAAAATACGTTCTTCCAAAATAATGTGGCTCAAACGCAACCTTAGAATAAATTAGTTTTAGCTCAAACGCAACCTTAGAATAAATTAGTTTTAGCCCATGTTTGGTACCCATTCTCATCTCATTTTCATTTTCATTTTCATTTTCATTCTTTTTTTATTTCTTCATTTCAACCACCAATTCTCCCAATAAAATAATATTACACACAAATCTAAAAATTTTAATAACTTTTCCACAACACATTCTCCTATCAATCACTATTCCAAAAATTATATTCTCCAAAAAATGGGTGTCAAACACCCTCTTAATATTTTGATAAAGTTCTAACTTATTAGAAGTTCTTTTAATTTTAGCATAGTTGCTCTATATGATAACAAACTACTAACTAAAAATAATAACAGATTGCCTTTTATTTCGTATTGGGGTCTATCAATTGCCTGTCGTTTCTACCTAATCCAACATTTTGTCCTTGACTTCGTGATGAAATTGTTCTTGCCTACTCCTTTGTGATGGCGTTACCTCAATTGCATGATACTCACTAGTCACTAGGTCGCCGCGCACTTTCCATGGTCATTGTTCAAACGCGTACTTTTTCTTTTGACATTCGATTGAGTTATCGTCGTATAATTGTAGCTCCTCCCCTTTTTGTCATTGTTCCTAATATTCATGCTCGGATAAAAAGACAAATTCAATTTATGAGCTTACTTTTGATGTGCAATATAAGGTCAAAGACTTTAATAATAAATTTTATGTTTTATTGCGTGTTTGTTTTACCCGATTTCCTAACACGGTAAAAAAGTTTTTAGACCATTCACATATAAGCAATATATTTAGTTGGCTATCATACTTGAATAAAAGTTATGTTCTCAATAAAATAGAATTGTTTCCTTATCGAATCACATTTGATCCATCATTGTTGCAATCATTTGCTTCAATGGCCCAGTCTGCTAGTCTCTCGTTCTCCTTATTATGCACTATCAATTAAAGTTTTCGTAGATGAGTTGCATAGGTTTTCACTTTTTGAAGTTTTCGTAGATGAGTTGCAAGATCTGACCATATTCTTCGCGGATGATTTGTAGATTTGGCTGTCATCATGTGATCATTTTCATTATTTGATTAGGAAGAAAAATCACCCTCCTAAACTAAGTTGCAATCTATCTCGCTAGAGTTGAGTTCTCTCAATCGGGGAGAAATGATGGACATAGCGAGATAGTTTAGATAAGATTTTAAAATAGCCTTTAATTGAAATGATATTTTTTAGGTTAAGTTATATTAGTTGTAGTATTTTAATAAAGTTCTAATAGTTCTTCTGATTTTAGCTTAGTTGCTCTATATAAACTATGAGGAGGGGTTTATTCATTGTAAGAGCTACCTTTGAACATATGAAATAAATTGATTTTCTGTTGTCCTAATTTTTTTTTCTTCTTAAAACCCCTTTTTTCTTTCTTGTTCCTTTTCTTCAATTGTTTATTGTCAAATTGTTACATTCCTACATCAGTGGAATTTAGGTCAAATACCATCACTAGCTTGATCCTTTATAATTATGTGCTTCGACCAAAAATAATAGAGGAGTTCAGTTCAAGAGCATGGTCAACAAAAAGTTTAAAGGTCTTCGCTCAATGTTTCAAGTGTAAGGCTTCACAACTCGTTAAAAGTCTTAAGTATCCTGAATCAATAGGGTAAAGTATCATTTTAATAACCATAACAAAACTTCAGAGGATTATCTCGATGATCAAAATAGCACTCTACAATTTGTGAATAATTGTTTGGTCCAACTCTCAGCAAAACAAGAAAGTGTCATTTATACTGTTTTGATAACAACAACAAATGGCTCTCTAATAGTTTGTCAAAAGTTGTTCCCAACTTTAAACAAGGTAGTATGCGATAACTATAATACAAACAACACTACACTCATCTGTAATCAAAAGTAATAAAATTGGTTTGTTAACCTCAACTCAGCTTACCTGATAACTAAAGTTGCAAGTTGTTGAAGAAGAAAAATTTAACAACATTATTTTATATCATACCAAACAAAGCAAAGAATGGAAGTTGGATATTTTTTTATGAAGATTAATTTTGAATTGCAGATGAGCAGAGAAGACGACATGTTTGTGAGTTTTTTTTTTTTTTTTAATTTCAAATTCCAGACCTATTTTAAAAAATGAAAGACAAAATGTTTGACATTGTTTTTGTCTTGAATTTAAAGATAATTTAGACAAAACAATATTATTTTGTTGATTTAGTTCAAATAGTTATACCAATGTGATGCTTTATAATTATGATCTATGACCTAAAATAATAATGCCCTTGAAATTCAAGTAAAAACAAACACCAAACACTATGGTTTGTCTTTGATATTAGGATTAAATACAAAATTCAATAAGAAACTGTAGCGACCCGAATTTTAAAATGGTATCGCTACGACGTTTCCGTCAAATTT
>CAIGRO010180073.1:0-23267 GCA_903798355.1 Fraxinus baroniana
TTTGTCTAGACCCGAGACCCCACCCAAACGTTTCGGTTCTCCATTCGGGTACCCGTTCGGGTCTTTAACTTATGAAGAACCGCTCGGTTCGGTTCGGTCCGGTTCGGTTCGGATATTTTGGACACCCATACATCAAACAAAGAAAGATAAGAAACAATGAAAGTAGCAGAAAATGTTATGCTCACTTGGAAGATCCAACTTATAGGCATTGTCATTGATCTTTTCAAGCACTTGGAACGATCCATCTCCTTTCACCTTCAACTTTGACTTCCTTTGAGTCAAAAATTGTTCGTTTCTCATATGCACCAAAACATAATCTCATGGTTCAAATGTAACACGCTTTTGTTCCTTATTTGCTTGAGAAGCATAATGTTCATTTTTCTTCTCAGACTGGCACCATACCTTCTCATGGAGGGATATTACCAACTCAGTCTTCTTCTTTCCATCTAAGCTACATGTCTCATCAACGGGTAAAGGAATTAAATTCAAAAGTGTTAGTGGATTAAAACCATAAACAATTTCAAATGGAGTATAAGAAGTATTAGAATGCATAACCCTATCACATGCAAATTATATGAATGGCAAGCAATGCTCCAAACTCTTCAAATTCTTGTTAACTATAGTGCGCAATAGTTGCATCATAGTCCTATTAACAATTTCAATTTGCCCATCAATTTGTGGATGATAAGTTGTAGAGAATAATAGCTTAGTTCCTAACTTATTTCACAAAACCTTTCAAAAATGACTAAGGAACTTAACATCTATATCTGATACAATACTCCTAGGTACCCCATGTAAGCGCACTACTTATTTAAAGAATAAATCCACAATATTAATATATCATCCATTTTATAACATGTAATGAAAAGTGTCATCTTGCTAAATCTATCTACCACTACAAATATGAGATTTCTTCATTTATTAGTCCTAAGTAAACTCAATACAAAATCCATAGAGACATCAACCAAATGCTCAATCAGAACGAGTAATGACGTATATAAACCTTGAGGCAAAACCTTTGACCTTGCCCTTTCACAAGTGATGCATCTACTACAAACCTAATCATCGCAATATTTTGATCTTGTGACCACAAAACTTATGACTCTTACTTAAATTATTGAATGCCGCAAGAATTTAATTATTGTTAAGTTCAGAATCAATTCGATGAAGAACGAGTTGAAAGAAATATGCCTCGAATAATATTTTTCAAAATGTGTGTTTTTACAATGAAAATAATAATCTTATTTATAGGAAATCCCTAAAACCTAATTAAAAAGGAATTAAGCTTCAAAAGATATCATACAAGAGTCTTAACTAAAATAGAAGTCTAGACGAAATTTGAAAAAACACATCCCAGTTTTGCACTATGCGGCCGTATAAGTTTATTGTATACGGTAGCATAGACCAGTCTTCCGCCCTCACTTTGGTCGCAGTTTGGAATAATATGTGGTCGCATAGTTAACTTTTACAACTTCATTGTCTCTGGCTTAAATCAAGTTGATCTATCTTGTTCCGTTTTTCAAGCCCAATATGAAACTTGTCATTTGCTTGTTGTGATCTCATCTATAGTAGCTCGAACAAGTAATCACAAGCATTTTTTGACTTTCTTTGCTCATGACCTAGTCATCGGTCATTTCTCCACGACAACGGGTCCTGGTCCTTGCTAGCTACCATACCATGATTCTTACCAAATTGTGAGCTTCATAAAATGTGAAGTTAAAAAATTGTTATTTTTGACTAAAATTTTGATCAACTTTTTAGTTGAACAAAATATTGATGTTTAATTATTATAACAGTGTGGTCCGACATGTGGGACAAGCATCATGTCATATTTTTATGTATTTTTTGATTTAAGATATATGAAAAATAAATAAGAGCTTATTTGAACCCCATTTTTTTTTTTTTTTGATAAAAATACATTTTGAAACAACATTATAATGACAAGTGCGTGGTTAAAAAATAAGGAAAAATTTTAGGTTTGCATGTAATATTATTTTATTAAAAAATGTGTAGTTAAAAATGAGAGAAAAAAATATATTTTAGAAATAATGGAATCAAAAAAGGACTGAAGTCTTTTTATGTACTTTTAATGAATTTTTTTAACCGAAAATTGTAAAATAAACATTCTAATTAGGGCTGTACAAAAAATTGTGAAACCGAACCCAAATCGTTAGTTTGAAACCGTTGTTTTGGGTCCACGTGGACCCGTGAATTTTTTTCTTCTCAAATCGAACCAAACCGTTTTAAAATAGTTGGTTTAGGTTCCAATTTTCAAAAAACGCATAAAATTGAACCGAGCCGAACCTTTTTTTAATTAAAAATTAATTTTATTAATTTACAAATTTTAAAGTTTTTATTTTTATTTTTTGAAAAAAAATACCAATTTAACAATGCAAATTACAACCACCCCATTGATTAAGTTCATCATTGTTGGCCGATGGTTTTATAATTTCACAACATACATTGTGACCCGATATCTAATCTAAACTAAAATTAATCACAAATATTATGAAAAAAAAAACATTTATTTTCAACAATCCACACCATAATTCAACAAAACTACAACAACAAATCACACCCACAACTTCAGAAGCCCTAACCTAAACTCTCATTTTTCAAATATTTGACACTTGTCTGCTACTACCAAACAAAATGTGATTCTCGATCGCTAGTCTCATTTTGCTTGTTAGTTTGTTAATCTCTATCCGAATAACCTATTTCTCTCTTGATAAGTTTTAGATTCACATTCAAGTCATTGTTTAATTGTTCGTTCTTTTATTTATTGTTTTTGAACTTATTATACACTTGTAAATTGTGATTTGGATTAAAAAAAAAAAAGAATGTTATGTGCCTATATGAATAATGAATTTGTTTGTGTTTAGAAAGAATGCAGGATGTTGATTGTGGGAAAATGTTAAAGTTCCCTAACTAGTATTACTACATTCTACTTTTAAAGTTGTTAGAGAATAATATTTGTCAATTTTCAATAAACTTAAACTCTATTATTCTTTGTAAATTTAAACATATCATGTTCCATTCTTATTTTTCATCTCACTAGTAGGGGGAAATGAGTTTTAACCAAACTATTACATCAGAATGTGACTCTATCTTTACCAACCGCTATTTGACAATATGAAAGACAAACAAAAAAATGTAAATAAAAAGGAAGAAATATATATTCCTTCTATTAATATTTTTTAACAACCAACTTAGAAATAATTTATTTACGGATTTCGTGGGAAAAGTCAATATAATTTAACATTATTAGTTCTCGTTTAAACTTATTTTAAAAATATTATTATAACGTCAATAGGTAAATCGAGGATTAATACTGAACCAACCCGCAAATTATGGTTTGGTTTGGTTCGGTTCGAAAAATAAAATGACTTTGTTTGGTTTGAAAAAAAATTAAACCGTATGATATGATTTGAGTTAAAAATATGAGACAAATCGTTCAAACCAAACCGCATTGACTCCTAATTCTAATTAATGAAATACTAATATAGGTACGGCGAAAAATAATTGAAAACTTGGCCAAAAATGCTTTTCCTAGAGAAACTGCACCAAAGGTAACTGAAGAGGGTAATTAAACGTGATAAGGACGTCTCCTTTTTAAACTACTTATTAACAGTAACAGAAGTGGAAACAAACAAAGGCCTTACAGGAATCCAGATTTATCTAACAACTCAAGTGGTCCCATCTTAATTAAGTAAACCCTAGATTCATGGAATTAAAGGGAAAATTGCAGCGGTATCAAATCTTTTCCCTTTTTTTTTTTTACAGATTTTGTCCAAACTTTTCATTTGTACCATTGTGAGTACCAAACCTTCAAAAAACTCGCAGCTCAAATTCGAATGGATGGAAATTGTGAATTTGACTGTTAGTTGACTCCAAAAAATTATTTTGACCAAATCAATAAAGGACAAAATGGTAACTATATAATTTTAACATTAAAAAAAAAAGGCAACACTATTCACCTTCTTCCCAAACCACCACCACCACCACCACCAAACACTCTACTCCACTCCACCCCACCATATGCCATTGGCCGCTATTGCCCTCCAAAAACCCTGGGGGAGATGAAACTGCCTCAATACTTCCTCCAAACCCATCAATATTACTTCCTGCCTCTGAGAAAACCAGAGGCAGCAAAGGAGAAACATTTGACTTATTTGTATCCCAATTTGGAAACATATCTGGATTCCTCATCTGAATCCTATTATACGAAACGGCCAATTTCTTAGCTTGCTTCACTGCCATCTCCATCTTTCCCCTCACATTCTTATCCTTCATCGACCCAATTTTCTTCCCCTCCTCATACGCACGGCGATAACAATTAACTAAATACTGAAACGGCGGCTCAGCAGAAACAAAATTGCTCGAAAGCCGATCAACTAAGACCCTCTCCATCAAATCTCGTGACAGTTTCAACTCATTTCCCTCACTCAAAATCTCCGCTGCTGACATCTTATAGTACACAACTCGTGAATCATTCTCCATCGAATCGACAAGCGACACAAGGAATATTTTCGGGAGAATAATATCCTCGATTTCCGCCGGGGTCCTTCGGGGCCATAGCCCAAAATACTCTCAATAACAAATATTTCTCGAAATTACAAGAAAATCAACTATGAATTTGAATTAGGGTTTTCGATATCATAGCTGAAACTGGATTAAAAAAGATCCAATAACTTTTTATAATTATAAAAAAGGTTGCATCTTCAAGAATATAGATCGAAACGGATTCATATATGGGTGGGGGTGGTTTGTGAGGAAGGTGAACAGTGTTGCATTTTTTTTATTTTCCTTTTTTTATGTTAAAATTATGTAGTTACGATTTTGCCCTTTGTTAATTTGGTCAAAATATTTTTTTGGAGTCAACTAACATTCAAACTCACGGTTTTCATCCATTCAGACTTGAGCTGCGAATTTTTTAAAAATTTGGTACTCACGGTGGTACAAATGAAATGTTTGGACAAAATTTGCAAAAAAAAGTAAAAGATTTAGTACTGTGGCTGCAATTTTCTCTGAAATTAAATGGAGGAAATAACTCCTTCTCAATTCGAATGTTTACTGGTCCCAAAATGGATCCGAAAAGTCAGTTGTTTATGGCTGTTTGGCTGTTCCACTATACATTTGTTCCAGTATTTTCATCACAATTTTTTATCCCAATATCCGATTAAAGTGATTCAAAATGCTTTGAAAATATAACTTAAAGGGCTACAACTTTTCTAGAAATAGCTCCTTCTCAATTTGAACGTTTACTAGTCCAATAATTTGTTTTGGCTATTCCACTATGCATCTGTTCAAGTATTTTCGTCATAACCGTTTATCTCAATATCCAATTAAGGTTATTCAAAATGCGTTGAAAATATAACTTAAAGGGCTACAACTTTGCTTGAAATATATTCTTCTCAATTCGAACAGTTACTGGTCCAAAAATGGAGCCTAAAAGTCGGCGGTAAATGTTGAACAACACGTAAATGTTTCAAGAGCTTCAGTGTCATTTACGTTTTGTTCAACTTAAACAAATAATTCGATTCAATATGAGACGTAACCTTCATATGTGGAATTAAAAATGACAAATAAATTCACTTCAATATCAGATGTAACTTTCATATGTGGAATTGAAAATGGCAAATGCTATTTGAACTGAATTCTCAGTACCATATCTTATCGAGGTGAATCGGCGTTCAGCTTGTTGCATATATCAATGTACAATACCTCGTACGATGTAATCTCTGTCATATGTGTGTAGTCTACCTTGTATGTTCATTCGTCCATTTTTATGTCCATCGATTATTTTCATTCAATTTAAACCAAAATAACAAATCGATAGTACAATCTCACGATGAAGATTCGAGAATGTTAGTGGCCAAATGGATACAACTAAAGATCAAAAGGAGTGAAAATAAATCAATTTTCAACCGCACAAGGGTGTTCAAATTTTTTAGTTGGAGATTAAGATCCATTTTTGGACTAATGAACATTCGAATTGAGAAGAAGCTATTTCTAACAAAGTTTTAGATATTTGAGTTATCTTTTTAACGCATTTTGAATTACCTTAATTGGATATCAGGATAAAAAGTTATGGCTAAAATACTGGAACAAACGCATAGTGGAACAACCTAAACCGAAAACAGCCGACTTTTCAGCTTTATTTTTAGACCAGTAAACATTCGAATTGAGAAGTAGCTATCTTTAGCAAAGTTGTAACCCTTTGAGTTATCTTTTCAACTCATTTTGAATCGCCTTAATCGGATATCAGAATAAAAAGTATGACAAAAATATTGGAACAGAATCATAGTATTTTGGCTGTACAGTCGATTTTCTCGACTGTAATCACCTATATACAGTCAAGTTTTCCGCTGTATACAGCCGATTTGATTTAGGGTGTTTTTGTTTTATTCATTTAAGGGCATTTTTATCTTTTAAACACCCTTAGATCATTTTAAAAATATTAATTTGTGAAAAAATCAAAATGAAATTTGGACCTTTGACTGTTCATTTTCAAGGAATCCCAATTAAATGGCAGATTGTCTCTCATCTTCACTGCTTGGCTGACTCCCTTACTTTTTCGAACTTTTTTCCTTTTCATAAGCATTACGTGAAAAAAAAAAAAAAAAAAAAAAAAAAAGAAGAATATAAAAGCCTAGGGTTTCTACTTTTCCCACATTATCCAAACGTCAGTTTTCCTCAACATTTAGCCTAGAAATTAGCTCGGGTTTTGGTGTTGTTGATCTCACTTTCTTTCCGCGTTACAATTTTGTATGTTCTGGGGTT
This sequence comes from Fraxinus baroniana, assembly GCA_903798355.1. Lineage (NCBI taxonomy): Eukaryota > Viridiplantae > Streptophyta > Magnoliopsida > Lamiales > Oleaceae > Fraxinus > Fraxinus baroniana. The sequence goes on from CAIGRO010180073.1 coordinate 6,784, forward strand.
TTTTATGTGTCTTGTCAGCTGTTTGAAGTTGGGATTTTGAAGGGAGATTCATCTAGGGGAGATTATTGGGGTCAAAAAAGTTGGAAAATGATGTTCTTTTATTTATGGAGTTTGGTGTTCTGGAAACGTACATGTGAAGCAATTTAGTGTTTTTTTTTTGTCAGTTCTACATTATTTTCCCAACTGTGGAGTTCGGTTCATCAATTGCTAGCTTTAGCTGAGTCGACACGAAGGATCTTTCCGCACATGTTATATGCCATTTGCTTGCCCGGAATCTGTGAATTCATTAACTGGGATTGTTACTCGTGGCTCTAGATGGTGGAAATTAAGTTAGATCAAAATCTTGCTTTATAAGTATGGAACTTAGTGACGTATCATTATTCTTTTGGAGATATGGACTTATCTCATCTCTGGTTAAAGGTTATCAATAGCAGAATTTAGGGAATTTTGATGAAATATTGATTTTTGTTGTGGGATTTGGCTTATATGAATTTTTGTTGTAGCTGATTGGTGATCAGGATTTTGAAGGGTTATTTAAGTGATGGAGGATATTGGGTTGTTCAATCAAGGATGGAAATGGTTGCAATCAAAGGACTGTTACTGTGTAGCAAGTACAGCTGGGAGCTGTTCGAGGGACAAGATGGGGATATTTATGGAGCGACATTGGCCCATGGTTTGTTGTGGCTGTGCAAGATTTGGGAGAGCTCTGCTGTTTTTGTTGGTTTACTGGAAGAATTGTTTTGTTACAGGCTTCCAGTCGTTTATTGGGCTGGGTTCGGCATCTCTGCTTGTCATTGTGTGGAGTTTCTTTCTCAGCTTAACATCAATGTCGTGTATTGTGTATGTGGTTCTTAGTATGGTATGCCACTTTCTGATTCTTGTCTTGGAGCTTTTTCTCGCTTTGTTACTTATTTCCTATCTTTGCTATTTTAAACATCAGGATCTGCTTTTGTATTATATGATGTTGCCTAGACTTGATTAGTCTTAATTTTTGTTCTCTGGTTCCCGCATTTGACAAAGTCCATGTCGAAACCACTGTATCATAGTTTTTGGATCTAAGATGAAGTTAATTGATGTGATACAGAGAGAAAGATTCCAAGAAATGTCACCCATGATATAATTTCAATAGTTAATTTGGTAGATAAATTGAAGAAAACCAAAAATAAGATCCTTTAGGTGCAATAATTATAAAAGTAGTGATAATCTTTCCATATGAAATAACTAGTGTTGGTTCAACTTAAAAGTCAATGGAAGCTTTTTTATAATTTGTGTAACATTATTTTATTGGAAAATGTGTAGTTGAAAATGAGTAGAAAAATGAGAATGAAAAAAAGAATGTGGCCCAAACAGGGGCTAAGTACCAAATATTATCAATCACGATAAATACCATCTCATGAAAAATTTAAAACATTTAAGCAGTATTAAAAATAATGGGGATCAAAAAAGCTCTTAGTTTAAGCAAGATGCTGATTTCATCAATTTGTTATATTGTTCATTCTAGATGTCGGATAGTATTTTTTCTAGAACACCCCCTATGAAGAGCTCCAGATAGCCAATATATTGGCTGGTGCATTGCTGATAGACCATGCATTTGTATTGTATAGCCGATTTCAAATTGGATACTATAAATTCTTTTGACGAGGCAACAGGTTAGTAATGCTAACGTACGCATGATTTATTCTTATACTTCAATATGATTATTTCTTTTAGATGTTGGGTTCTGCATTCCCTTTTTATGTTAGCATGAATGTTATTTGCTGGAGAATTACATCCTATATTTGTGATCATTTTCAAACAAATGGACTCCTGCTGAAGTTACTATGAACTTTCTCTTTTAACAGTTTGAGATGAGAATCATTCTCATAGTTCCATGTATTTTTCCAGGGAGCTGCAGGGGTTGCAGTTAAGTACTTAGGCTACAGTCCTGGACTTTTTATTGTGGGACTCTTTGCCATTCTAGTTTTATGGATGTATGCTAACTTCTGGATAATGGGTACATTATTCATACTTGGAGGTAAATTGTGGTTCTCGTCTTTTAAATTAATATGTTTGCACTTTTCGCATTTTTGGTTTACATAACAATCGTTATCTTATCCAAAGGATTTCATCAATGCATGAGGATAAAGGTTTAGGATTTTTTATGAATGTTGGCATCATCCACCTACTCATCTTCTTACTTCTATTTCAGGCTCATGAGAAACAAATTTTTCTTTAACGTTGAATGTTTATCTTGTGTTTCATGTTCACACCATTGTCTTTCTGCAAACAGGTTACTTATTTTCCTTGAATCATGCACAGTTGGTAGTTTTGATGGCAACCATATATGCATTATATTATGTCAAAGTTCAAGTTGGATGGCTTGGAGTTTTCCTCTCAATTAATCTCGCATTCCTGTCAAATGATGTACTGTGCTGCTTGATCGAGTGGTATGATAGTTTGAGTGAACGCACCACCTGTGAAGAGCATAAAGAATCTGAGCCATTCACAGTAAATTTCTCCACCGATTATGAATATTCGACGAGTACTGATGAAGAAGAGAAGTTGCACTCCTGTAAATCATCCAGCAAACCTGCTAATACTTCGTCTTTTGTTGAAAAACTTGAGGGCGCTGCTGTTAAGCTAGTGGTCAAAGAAGAGGTGAATTCAGTTAGTGAGATGAAGCGGATTTTAAGCAGTGCTGATCACTACGAAGCATTGGGATTTCCCCGTCACAAGAAAGTTGATTTTATGTTGCTGAAAAAGGAGTACCGGAAAAAGGTACGCTTAGTTTGACTCTGCCTCAGTAACTGTTTATCTTGCCTTTGCTTGCATACTGTGTTGACCTCCAAAATCCACTAATTTTGATCGAGTAATGCTATTTATCATCATGATGATAGAATATCGGTTATATGATAACCCATTATTCCTCATGTATCTTTCTCTCTCTCTCACTCAATCCCATTATTCCACATAGACTGCCACGTCACCGATGTTCCATTATCATAATAACAATTAGCATTATTCTTTTGATTCCGCTCACCGTAGCTATTAATCTTACCTCTGCTTGTATATGTTGCATGTCGGCCGCATAAATCTCTAGGTGTCTTTTCCAAAATTGGGGGCTAAGATAGTAGTATTTGATGTGATGCAATAGGCAATTGCTAATTTTTACTTAGGCAACGAAATGAAATGGTAAAATAAATAGAGGAGACAAGTCCCAATTCATCTACTTCACAAAATGTTAAAAAAATTGAGGTCATATAAGTCCATATTTAATAAGTTACACCTGCAAATTAACCTATCTCCATTTTAGTTTTGGTGCAAAGGTAAAAAATCTTACTCTTAAGAAAATTATTACCTACAGTTCAAACATCAATCTTCCTCTTTGTTCTCGGTTTCTATAAAATGAAACACTCTAAAGAAGCAAGGTACAATAAACAAGATATAGGATCATTTGAAATTGTTTTTGTTGCTTATTTAGTAAATAAATTGATCCATGCGTCTGGAAGTGCATGAACTCTCGAATGTAAGATTAGTTGTCGCCAAGTTACTACATTCTAGCATGAAATTGCTGCTGTCATCTAATTTAAACTTTATAGGCTAGCATGCTTGTTTATTAAGGAAGCCAGAGTTGTTTAGTTATGCTTACACAGGTTAGTATAGCTATTCCTTGTAGCTCTGTTATTATTTTGATTGGTTCAAAGCTATTATACATTTTAAGTAAGTTTGTGATAAAGCTCAAATGCGTCCAGATTTTAAGGTGACTGAATTAGGGGAAAGTTATATCTCTTCTTTTTTGTGTACGTGCCTCTGTGCCCAAAATGTTTACTTTTCTTTTCCTTCTATTGATAGGTTTGTATTCCTATATATATATATATATATATATGATTGATTGAGCATGTAATAAATCATTCAACCTAAATTCTAAGTTTTCCCTAATCCATATATACTTCTTCTCGGACCTATAAAGATATATTGTTGAAGACTTGAAGTTGTTGTGTGTGGTTATCAATAGTGTCGTGAGTTATGATGTACGCTGCTGGGTCTTCTGTTTAGTAGACTTAGTTTCTGCACATTTTATTTAGGCCATGCTTGTGCACCCTGACAAAAACATGGGAAGTCCACTGTCAAGTGAGTCCTTTAAGAAACTTCAATGCGCATACGAGGTATCTGTCAATATTCCAATATTTTAAATTTTTTAGCTATTTCTTAAATGTCTAAGATGGGAGCTGAGGCTCTGGTGTTCAATTTCCACTTACATAGGCATTAATGCCCAGGTTCTTTCTGACACGGTGAAGAAAATGGACTATGATGAGAAACTCAGAAAGGAAGAATCTAAGAGTGTAATGCAGAAATCGCCTAGCACTTCTCGTCAGGTAGAATTATATGGTTGGGCTATCTTAGCTCAAATTGTCTGTAAGTCCATTTTTTGCAATATTCTTACGAGGAATGAAGTTTTTAACTACCATTAATGTGAAACTAGATTAACATGTTTTGGAGCAACCAAATTTGATAATTTTCGCATCAGATGTACTTCTTGTGGAATTTCATTACAATTTGTAGTTAAGAATGTGGATGATCATCCTTATCCTTATGATCATATATTGCAAATGTTTCAAGTATATGTAAGATGTGCAACTTAAATAAGACGAGAGTTGACAATTATCTACACTAAAAGTAGTTTTTAAACACATTCAGATTTTTTAAAATGACAATTGACAATCCATATTTTCATGAATGAGCCTTTAAAATTTACTTGTTGGCTGGGCGTACATATAAATTACATGAACTTTGCTTCATATATTCAAATATGTAACTTGCTTAGAAGATTGATGTCTGTACTCCATGACGAGCAGGATACTACTGAATTTTTTTCTGAGGAGTCGAGGTGCATACAATGCACAAAATGTGGGAATTCACATGTCTGGGTCTGCACCAATAGGAAAAAGGACACAGCAAGATGGTGTCAGGTTAGGCTTATTTCTTCGAAGTGGTAAAAATGTCTTAGCTTCTGTGGTCTGTGTATACTGATTGATGACATTTCTTGGGTAGGATTGCTGTCAATATCATCAAGCTAGAGATGGTGATGGATGGGTTGAGTACAAAGGATCAATAGTGTTTGATCAATCTGAAAAGGTATACTTCATTCACAGAACTGGATGGTTTCATTGCTTTTGATGTGTTTGAAGTTGAAATAATTTTTTCGAATGCCATGTTAATATTCGGATTTAATCACACTCAACATGTTAAATGTACTTAAAACTATTCCAAATTTGTCAGCGTTGCTTGTGAGGAATTTATAGTACTATTAGTAGTCGCCGAGTCAGTCAGGAGCTTTGTTTCTTATGGACTTTGGAGCTATCTATGCCTATTGATCTTAAATGAGCATGGTTCAGCATGCACTTTCTTACTTTATATTATACTCAACGTCTTTATTGTAAAGATTTAAAGAAGTATGCTTTCCTATCGCTAAAGTGTACTTTTGACTACAAGCTTCCTCATAACACCAAAAGTTTTATCCTACTACCCAGTGTTTCCATCGACTCTCTCTCTCTCTCTCTCTCACTGTCACACACACACATGCAGTGATATGTATGATTTTGTGAGAAAGATGGAGATGATGTATAAAAAACCACCAGTGAGGACATACTGTTGTGTCCCTATACATATGTTTTTGCCAAAAAATCATCACACTTTCAAGTGTAGCAAGCCGATGTCATGTCATGTACAATAGTTCTTTAACAATCTTCAAGAGTTTTCGCATTTGAGTTAGCTTGCAAGACTGAAGTGTTTGATTTCATCTCCTTTAAGATGTTACAAAAAAGAGCCAAGTAGTTTGTGAGCAAGTGAAACTACCTATTATGTAATGTTTGAATGCTGTTTTTATAGATTTGAATAAGCCTTTGACGTTCATTTTACTAGTTTTTCTTTTTCCACGCTTTAGTTAAAAAAATGCTATTGGCTTCCATGCAATCTGACCATTCATTATATAGTACACTGAAGATTTGTAAGTTTCCTGTTTCACACAATCACTGTAGTCTGTTATGGCAAATATTGACCTCATGCAATTTATGCCATTACTGCTCCTGAAAACTTTCATATATTTTTCTGCCTATTATTGGTTTAAGTGATTATCCACTTTTTCTTATCTTCTTCCTGCTAAAAATATATTGTGTACCTTGCATTTAGATGGAAATACCACGCGCTTTTGTCTGCGCAGAAGGCAAAATCTTTGATGTATCAGAATGGGCTATATGTCAGGTCAGCAGGCAACTTTTGCATACATTTGCGTGCCCGTATCGTATACATGGTATAACGCATTATAAAAGATATTATCTACAATGAAAATTCTCAGATTTGGCTTCGCTTCTCTACATTTCTTTTTCTCATTGCATTGCCAACCTTGGCAACAAGAATGCTATTACATCATCATGTTTGGCGGGGATGATTGAATAATACTGGCCAGTATTAAGGAACAAAAAGAAAAGCTAAAATCTTGTTCATTACTGCCCAGAAGGCATGTCCATTCTAGTACTGGGGATTCTGATAAAAAAATCTGAGAAGATGTTTGAGGCCTAATTGGGCAGCAAAATAATCATAAGCATCCCTTCCAGTCGAGAAATATCTAGACATATATCTATTGACATATATCTGTTGAGACAAGATTTTAAAAGCTAAAGGAGATGAAATGGGTTGGAGAAACCTTACACTATTATATAATCATAACATAATCAAAGCCTTCTCACAAAGGGCAATATAATTTTCCTTCAAAGGTTATTTCCTTCTGGTTCTTTATGTTAAAACGCGATGAAAAACTCTCAAAGAAAGACATGAATACCCCATAAAAAAAGAAACATATAAATTTTGATCCTTTGAAAATAGGTATTCGTACCCTCCCTCCATGGGTGTTATGATAGCAATATAGGGTATCAATACCCTATGGCAAAACGGCTATATTACTATCAACAAGCTGAAATTTTTCTTCTTCATGGTAAATCCTTAATTTGATATCTAAGCTTCAAGCATCAAGATAAGAGCCCTATGTTGAATTATAGAGCTCTAACCTCCAAGCTTGGCCATGAATTCTGTAAAATCTTCTCACCTAACGCTCTCAGCTTTAAGAAATTATTTTGATGCTTTAGAAAGAAAGTGCTTGAGAGAAACTACTCAGCGATGAAAATCTTGAAACGAATGCATTCCTATATATATTTATGGCTAGCCATAAAATATGTTAATTATATGCACATGTGCTTGGTTATTTAATGTAAATAAAATAGAGGCTTGTTAAGGAAGATGAGTTGGTATATTAAAATATTTTATACACTAATTTATTTATTACATGTGGAGACGAATCCTACTATATAAAATATGTATGCTACAAGTAGAAACAATTCCATTCTAACTAAAACATATGCACACATATACCAACTTATAATCTGTGTTGGAGTATGATCCAAATTCCTATTGGGATTAGGATTGGGATTGGGTTGGTTAATTGATAAAAGGAACAAGAGTATTCTTGGTTTGGAAGTCCGACTGAAAAATGGATCAAAGTTCATTAAAGATTGAAAGTTTGATTGGTAAAAGGGCTTTAAATAATTGAAAACTTGTCTTTGGGATGTTGGATAGCAAACTAGCGCCCAAGCGCCTGGTTCGGGGCTCTTAGGTGTTCATAACAGAAGAAACGGAAAAATTTGGCCCGAGACACAGCGTTATGCTGTTGGAGAATCATTTTTCTGATTTTGATTTGTTTCTTGTATTATATTTCATCAAAAATTATTGTATTGAGTTCCTATTATACTCCCGTGATATATCATCTTCATAAGATAGCAAAATATTGTATGACATTGAGATAACATCAAAGTGAGAGGATCTAGTTTACAGAGACTGAGAGAGACTTGCATTTTTTGAGATAGGTTGAGAGTCTTGTAAGATCTTTTTGTAGTTTTTTGCTATTTAATTATAGTGACTTGTTTTCTAACAAGTTTGGTGGCCGATTTTAACTTCAAAAATTTCATTGATTTCTTTGAAGCCTGATTTAACTGAAAAACAATAAGAAATAAGAAATTGCAAGTCATATTTTATTACTCCAAACAAACCTATCTTTATTTCCTTGTAGACACCAGTGACCACTGCTTCCCCTTGTGTTTCAGTTTTATTGCTATTTTTTCTTGTGCACATCAATTATGCACGAGGAAATTAGAAAGCCAACGTTCCTTGCTAACTTTGAATCCACTTGGCTATAGGGCATGGCTTGTAGGCCCAACACACATCGACCAAGCTTCCATGTTAACATGGTTGGATTGGAGAGGTCAACCCCGAAGTCGAATTCAAGTATGTATCCATGGGATTTGGATGCTGAGATGACGGATGAAGAGGAAGAATTTGAGCTGTGGCTTCAGCAAGCACTAGCGTCCGGACTTTTCTGTGAAACCTCCAAGCGTAGGAAAAGCTGGAGCCCGTTCAAGTTGCCTCAGAAAAAGGGGAAGACGCTTTGGCGAAGATTTTCGTAGAAGAAACAGCTCCCCCAGCGCAGCCACGTCAATACTGAATATGAAGATTTCTGAGTAAACCACTTACAGGTGAATTGGACTGGACTATTAAAGATGGAAAAAGTGTCAATTGTATTGTCCATTCCTATCTAATACTACATATCAACATAGCCTTAAGGTGCCCACCCAATAATCTTGTCCAGCAGATGAGAATTTCAGGGTCGACTGAAAGACTTGTAAACAACTTGTTTTACGTTCTGTAAATAAATTTAGAATCTTGCATGGTTTCCTCTGCTGCAGATCAGTTTTGGCCTAAATCTTTCAGGTTTCGAAGAGAGAATTAGAGAAAATTTAAACGGATGTTTGTGTACATTTGGTGACATACTGAAGCATTGTATTACCCCGGTGCAATAAAGTTGAACTGAAAAATGAAATTTTTGGTCGCTCGTTGCTGTTGCTGCAGCGTTGTGTCCAGATACTCGTGAAGGATGAAATCATGCAAGTTCTGCTGTTGTCAAAGCTTAGATAGTGTTGTAATCAACTTATCTGTAACTCTGTAATCTTGTAGCTAATCAATCTGCAGACTCTGAATGGATTTAATGACTTCATATAAGCAGATTTACTTCCAAAATTTATTTTTTTGGTCCATATTTTTGTTTGTTTGATAATCTTTCATTTTTTTTTTTACATTTACCCCCTGTTTGGCCGCATTAAAATTTTAATACATTTTTCTCACACTTCTTTTCAATAAAATAATATTACACGTAAATCAAATATTTTTTCTTCATTTTTTAACAAAACATTATCTCAAAAATTATTATTCTAAAATATATTATTTTAGAGAATCTCATTATAATGGGGACAAACAAGGGCTTAGTTTATTTTTAGAGCTTTCTTTTCTTTTGATTGCCTTTGAATTTTCAAGTTTTCCACTCTTTGCTAGTGTTCGACCATCACGTCAACGACTAAGAAACCTTTTATTTTTCCTTTTCTATGAAAAGATGGAAAAAAAAAATCCATGTTCGATCACATCATTTGATGGCCATTCATATATTTCAAGATAAAGCACCTGTTTGTTACTCATTAAAATTTTATTCTCATTCTTCTACTTATTTTTAACACATTTTTCAATAAACTAATATTTTTCATTACATTAATAACTTTTCCTTCATTTTCAATCATGTAATCTCCATTAATTTACTATTTCAAAATACTTTATTTCAAAATAATGTTGGTCAAACACTCCCAAAGTATTATGGATTAGTAAATAAGTTAATTTTAAAATCGACTATGATATTAAAATTAAAAAATATATATTTGGGGGCAAATTCCATCTCTTTGGAAATAAATTTAGCTAAGCATGTAGATATAATGGTCCGTTTGATTAGAAGAATGAAATTGGGTGAAAAGAAAATGAATATCAGATAATTGAATTGCCTAGAACTTATTTTAGTAGGAATTGTCAATTAATTGTGTTTGATTGATATAATTTTTCATCTGAAAAATATTGAAATTTTGGATCTTTTAGTGTTTGTTTGACTTTATTTTTCATAGAAATTGTCCATTAAATAGATAAAATTTGTTACAATTGGGAATACAATTTGTTTCCATTGCAAATAAAAAAAATAAAAATAAAATAAAGGTTTCCTAAAAAAGCTTTTCCCACCAAACCTTTGGAAAAAGTTTTTCCTCAAAAATCAAGAAAATGTGGAAAATCAATTCCATGAAAAATTTAGTCAATCAAACATGCAAAAAAAAATGGAAATAGAATTTAATTTTTATTTTTCATGAAAAATATAAACCAATCAAACATGACTAAATTTCAATATTTTTAATAATTGAAGATGGAAAATAACCGTTGAACTAAAAACATAGTAATTCCGAGCATCGGAATTTTTGTACATTGACCATCCAAATCTCCCTTTCTTTTCACATTTGCAAACAGTATCCTAAGAAAAAAAAAATATCACTTGAAAAGTCAAAAATATCACACCTGACCTGCCATTTCCCTTCTGGGTTCTGTCCATTTCTCCCCGTTACTCGCCCCTTTTTCTTCTACTTTTCGCTTCCCTTTTCTTGGTTTTTAGCTAGAATTCTTGATCATGCTTTTAATCCGATCAATTAAATAGGATTTTTACAAGTTTGGGGGGAATGGGTGTTTGTTATTCTTCGACCAATGGCAAGAAAAAGACAGTGTGGAAGAAAGAATATGGTACAGATTTAAAGATAAAGAAGGGTAGTTCTAGTGGTTTTTCCACATTTGTCAGCAAATTAGGTGGCGGCGGCGCCGTGGCAGCTGCGGAGAAGGGGGCCCTGCATAAAGTTCCCGGCAGGCTTTTTGCAAATGGGGCGAGCCGGATCGCTAGCTTGTACACCCAGCAAGGCAAGAAAGGTACAAATCAAGACGCCATGATTGTTTGGGAGGTCAGTCAAATTTATTATAGTTTATATGAATTTCTATTTGCAAAATAAGACATTAAGAACCTTAGTTTTCTAATATTTTAATGTTAAATTTAGCTGTGGTTAACAAATATGGAAGTTATGCTTTTTGTGAATAGATAAATTAACTTCTTGCCTAGAACTGTAGAGGTTTGTTCGCTATTATTTGTTTACCTTATTAAGAACTGAAAAAAGGATGGAGTGCTATTCTTTTCTATTTGGGTCAGTTTATGATTTGATTAAATTGTTTCTCCGGTAGAATTTCTGTACGAGAAGCGGTATGAGTACTACATTTTGTGGAGTTTTCGATGGTCATGGTCCTTATGGTCATATGGTCGCAAGGAAAGTTCGGGATGCTCTTCCGCTTTTGCTGCGCGCAGAGTGGGAAGATATGCACGATAGCAATCAAACTTCTGATCAAGAGAATGGCAATGCCCTGGAAATGACTCATTTTGATGAGTTTAAGGGTGAAGACAGGGACGAGTTATTGGATGATGAGGAAAATGAAAAACTTCCGGAGATGAATATGCCAATCAAGAGATCAATTTTAAAGGCTTTCCAAATAATGGATAAGGAATTGAAGTTGCATCGTACCCTTGATTGTTTCTGTAGTGGTACAACTGCTGTCACTTTGATAATGCAGGTAATTCTTTGTTTAATTTTCCCTTTTTCTAAATCGTTGGAGAATGAGAATGGTGTTTAAATATGTCCTTTTCTCGGCTTTCCTTTTGTTTATCTGATTATTTTGTAGGGTGGAATTTGTGCTCGCCTCCTTCTTTGACGTGCTATAGAACAATAGTCATTTGTCCTTTTTAAGCATCGTGAAATCTGTGTGATTTTTGTCGAGTCAGTTCCATAGACTGTAAAGGCATCCATGTATGAGTCTAAAACCTAAAATTTCGACACCCCAACAAGATGCAGAAAATTGACCATTTTGTTGTGCTATATAGTTGAACTTTCCAGAACTATTTAGAACTACATATCTTAGTTTTGAACTACTTATGATCTCATTTTCACTTCTAAGGGAGCTCACAGAGCCCAGGAAATGATATGATGCTACTATTGAACAAGACAATTAGCACCACAAAGAGTATGTTTTCGAAATTAAGGACTTAGAAAAAGTAGATTTTTGAACTGAAAATCTAAGGAAAAAAAGTTACTTCTGAAAAACCTCAAACCTGTTTCGCTAAGAAAAACTAGTTAAAACTAACTTTTAAGCTTAGCCAAACTGTGTGTTCAAGACAGAAGAAAATTGTAAATGATGACCAATGTTTTCATCTCCCCATTCCTGCCACTCTCCGGGTCTTGTGTTGTCCCACAACCCTCACCACAGCTATTATCACCCTACCATAGTGCAGATGTTCTTTAGGCTTTGACTCGTCATAACATCTCACCTGTTAGATGGCGGCTTTTGGGGAATCTTGGGCATGCTACGAATCTTGACGGCAGCCATCTATGTAATTAATAATGGCAAACCCCTTACCTTGTCAAATTGATACTTTTAATATCGGATGATGTCACTTTCTTGACCTGGATATTGTTGAGATATATGGTTAATCTAATAAACATTAGATTGTCACAGTGACACACCTTTGATTTCATTTATATGTAATTTTAAAAACATTTTATGTTATATCAATCTTTAATCATTTTTGTACTAAAAGAGGATATATACCAATCATATATGGTATTAACTATCATGAACATTATTTTCCAGGATCAGGATCTCATAATTGGAAATGTTGGTGATTCAAGAGCAGTATTAGCAACGAGAGACAAGGATAACGTGTTGATGGCTGTACAGTTGACCGTGGACTTAAAACCTAATCTTCCAAGTATCCATCTTTATGTTTTCCTCTGTTTCCCTCACACACGTGTGGGTAAAAAACACTATTAGTCACTCACACTTGTAGCGAAGTTTCAAGTTAGATGCCAATTTTTATATTATTTCAAGTGATCACTGAAGTTTGCCTTTTGCTTCAATTGTGTTGCTCATTGAAAATCCGTTAGTTTTCTGACGGTCTGATGAGGCATCAATATGGAGGTAAACTTTAATCACCGTGTTTTTTTTTTTAATGAGTGACCAAACTGAAGTAAAAAGGTAAACTTTAATCACGAGATTAGAACAAAGTAAAGTTGGTGACTAACGTGAAACTTTGGTGTAAGTGGAGGGACTAATTCTCTTAACTGTTTTTTGTACGCCACACTTGCAATATACATCGAAAACGCTGATAAAAACAAGAGATATAATGAAACATTTGAAATTCTATTTTCATTAAGACATTCACATCCTGGCTTCCTGGCCAACATAATAAAAAAAACACGAACTACACTTAGGTGGTGATAGAACTAAAAATCGTGGCCTCCTTTTGTTTTTCAGGAGAAGCTGCTAGGATCCAGAAATGTAAAGGAAGAGTTTTTGCATTGCAAGATGAGCCGGAGGTTGCACGTGTATGGTTGCCTAACAGTGATTCTCCTGGTTTAGCAATGGCCAGAGCCTTTGGGGACTTCTGTTTGAAAGATTTTGGTTTAATTTCTATGCCAGATGTTTATTATCACCGTATTACTGAAAGAGATGAGTTTGTTGTTCTCGCCACTGACGGGGTATTATTTTCTCATCTCTCGTTATCAATTGTTAATGTTGTTCTCCCTTCTCTCTCTCTCTCTCCATGTAGCTAGTTGATGTTTATTGCTTTAACCTCGGAAGTTATTATGAAGGCTATTTATATTGACATAGGTATGGGATGTCCTCTCCAATAACGAAGCTGTGGACATTGTAGCCTCGGCTCCTGGTCGTGGAACAGCTGCTCGAGCTCTTGTTGACTGTGCTACGAGAGCATGGAGGCTCAAGTACCCAACATCAAAGATGGATGACTGTGCCGCCGTATGTCTTTTCCTCGAACACACGTCACCAACTGATTCTGTTAATGCGCCAAACATTGCAACGAAATCCCCTGGACAGGAATCGAGTAAAGTCCTTGCAGAAGAGGAACCCAATATCTCAAATATTGATGAGGCTTTTCAAGATGCTCTTGTCGTACCTTCTAGAGAGATAGTGCCTGTTGTCGAGGAAGTTGAGGAGAAGCTACCAGAGAGATCTCTTGGTCAATCTAAGAGAAGTTTAGCTGAATTCCTTTTGACCGCGGAGGACAAGGAATGGTCGGCCCTTGAAGGTATTACCCGAGTTAATAGTCTGCTAAGCATTCCAAGGTTCTTGTCCTTGGACAAAAGATCAGCGAGTTGGAGAAAGTGGTTATGAAACAATAAATATGTATATTGTATAATACTGATAGTGAGTAAAGTGCTATCATTTTATCTTTTGCTGTTATAATAAAGCCTTTACTTGGAGCTCAATGGACATACAGGACAGGATGATGAAATAAAAAGGTTGAACAATTGTCCATTATACTTCTTGGGAGTTTTGGTGTATCAATCTTGAGCGTTTTTTAAAGAAATAAGACCACTCAAATGTGTGCACTTTGGTTGACACTTCTTGTGTTCAAAAAATTAACTATTGATTGAAAATGTATTTTTAAAATCAATGTTTCCAAATCTGTCAATGCACGGGAGTGTAAACTAAGGTGTAAATCAAAGTGTACATATAACACGAGTCTTTTTAAAGTAACGGTTTTGAAAGTTTATGAGTCATCGATTTTGAGTGATTTTAGTATCGATTTTTAAAATTGTACAATATATGCTTAGTAGTTTATTATCAACTGGTTCTTAAAATTTTTTAAAAGAATAAAATTAAATATTCGTCTCTTAATAAAATTTTCAGTTTTTATTTTCTTATCTAAAAATTTTACTCATAATTTTTTTACATATAAGTTAATATTTAAATTAAAAAATTAAATAAAGTTAAATTTTTACTTAAAACTTATATTTTTTACTTATAAGTAAATTTTACATCTATAAGGCTCCGTTTGATTGACAAGATTTTTTAGGGAAGTAGGAAAATCTTTTCCATTTTCCAATTTTTGTAGTGTTTGATTGGCGAAATTTTTCCGGGAAAATATTTTCCAACTTTTGAAATTTTTCACCTTTTTGAGGAAAATAAATTCTTGATGTTTTGGTGAGAAAATATTTTCCAACTTTTCAAATTATTTTTTTTTGCAATTGGAAAAAATTCTAGACACAATGGTAAAAAAAAATCACTTTTATTGACAATTTCCATGTAAAACAAAGTTAAACGAATGATATTCAGTATGATTATTTATTTATTTATTTATTATTATTTTTTTTTGCAATTGGAACAAATTTTAGATCCAATGGTAGAAAACATTATCACTTTAATGGACAATTTTCATAAAAAATAAAGTCAAACGGACACCAAATTTTCAATATTTTTCATGAAAAATTATACCAATCAAACACAATTAATTACAATTCCCAGCAAAACAATTTCTAGGAAAATCATTTCCTTGTAAAACATTTTCTTTCCACCAATTTTCCATCTTTTTATCAAACGGACCCTAAGTTAATTTTATATGTTTAAACAATTTTAGGGGATTTTTTTACCTATAAATAACTTTTTATATTTTATAAGTGAATTTTTTATTTAATTAGTAAGCACTGATTTTTTTTCAACATTCCAGTGCCAGCCAAAATCAGTGAAAAAAAATCTCCCAAACAAGTCCTAGGAGTACAGTTTAATACCATGTATCGAACATAGTCACATACCTTTAAATTGCCAGTATGAATCTGACAGCATTATAATTAGCAATTTGGAGTCGGTTGCATGAATTTTTTTCTCCCCTCGTTTGGAGTCGAGCTGATGGGAATTTTTGTAATACATTTTATGAATAACTTAAATGTTNCCAGTATGAATCTGACAGCATTATAATTAGCAATTTGGAGTCGGTTGCATGAATTTTTTTCTCCCCTCGTTTGGAGTCGAGCTGATGGGAATTTTTGTAATACATTTTATGAATAACTTAAATGTTTTAAACGATTAAATTTCCTGTGTTGCTAACGATGCACTAAATTATCTTAGAACTATAGGTACATGTTTGGGACATTAAAGTGGGCTGCACTGCATTAGATAAGAAAATGAACACACACACGCGCACATACACACATATATATATAACCCACCTCACCTCCACCACCCCTACCGCTCCGTTGAGTGCTCCGATTCCTGCGAATATTTCGATGACCATTCCGCCGCCGATTTGTTCCGTCGAATGCTCCGATTCCAGCACTTGTTCCAACTCCGGTGAATATTCCGACGATAACTCCACCATTTTTTTTTACATGATTTTTGACCTCTTGATTGTTGCTTGTGACTAGTAATATAAAATGTGACCTGTAAATTTGAACCGTGACTCTATGAACACATGTGACCTGTTAATATTGATTTGTGGAACGTTTATATTGATTTGTGACCTATAAAAAATGATTGTGACTTGTGAACTCAAACATGTGACCTTAACAACTCATATTGGTCACATCTTATTTTTTGGTCAAAAATCAAGAATTTAATAGGTCACATGTTATTTCTCGGTCACGAATAGACAATCTTGTGTCACGGATTATTCATCGATCAAAAAATCAAAATTTTTATTGGTCACAACT
>CAIGRO010180096.1:0-10859 GCA_903798355.1 Fraxinus baroniana
AAACACAATAAATACAAAACTCGTGCAACGCACGAGTCACTTACTAGTGTTTGTTAAAAAGAGGTCAAACTTCATTTTTCATTACAGATTTTATTGAATTCACAACTTTAATGCACTCTTCACAATTTCATGGGACCCACCCACCTGCTGTATCAACTCTTATCTAACTTTTTATAACACACCACAGTCCCCTAAATATAAATAATTTTAAATTGTAAATAATAATAAAATACTAATCAAAATTTCTGCATTTTAATTATCACGATGTACTTCATAATTTTTCTAAGAATATAATTCAAAATTATCAGATATTATATCCAAATATTACTAATATTTCACACTTTGCTACTTTAAAAAACAATTATAACTAACCAATATATAATTTATTCTATCCAGAGTTGATATAATTTAGTATAAGGTTTGAAGTCAAATTGATTAAGGTTTTGAAATATTAATCCAAATAGTGATAATATTTCAGGATTAGATGTTTGGAAAATTAATTGTTTAACTTCCCAGGATTTAATATATTGTAGATACGCTAGGAAATAATTATTGTAAGGTTTATCACTCAAATTTGAAGTATTATAATCTTATTTTATTATCGCGTTTAAGTTTATTTTTCTGCAATTGATGAAATTCGCTATGCGCAGAAAAAGCTTTAGCATTATTGATTTAATTATTATTTATTATTTAATTAACTATTACTCCTGGCAAAAAAAAATTAAAACATTATAATAACGGCTATGTTTGTAGAAATTTTGTTTAACTAATAAAGCATTTACTTATTTTTAATTAATAAAATTATGAGATAATAATTATCAACTTAAAATATTTACAATAACAGCTATTTATTTAGAAATTTAGAACTTGTACAGTATAAGAAAAAATTATAAAGTTGTTGCTTAAGTAATAAAGATTTAGTTATTGTTTAAATGAAGTTTTAGATAATATTTTACACCTTTTATAATTACTTGTTTAAGTAATTAAAATTTACTTGTTTAGAATTAGTTGACAAATGTAGATTGTAGAGAAAGAAGTATTTATGATTGAATATTTGAATTACTGTCTGTAATTGTGAGTGTGCTTCTGGATTTTGTTCTCTGTATTTTTTGGGTTGTGTCACGTTCCATTTGCTAGTGTGCACTACTTAACTGTTAGGGAGTACTTTCCTTGTAAATTTCCAAGTTCTTTTTTTGCTTATGAGCATTAATTTGCACATTATGGTATGATTTCTCTCAGTGATTTATGTTTTCTTTTTCTCTCCTGCAGGAAATAGTTTCCATCTACCCTGTTTTCTCACCGCCAAACTTAACTCCAGAGTTTGCAATGCACTTGCACTACTTCAGGTCTGATTTATAGGTTATGCAGCTGATTATGCTGCTGCAGATTATATTCTTTGGCCCCTTATAAGAAGGCAGCGTGTGACTGATTTGGTGTAGTTTCTTGTATCTTTACGTGGGATTTGTTTCATAGGCCTCCACCGATTAAAAATGGAGTTTGAGTTAGGTTCTTGAATTGTTTGTTGGAAGAAAAAAATAGGTGCTCGATGCATCATCATGATTGCATTATGTTGGGACTGGGTAAGAACTTGTCTGGTGATGCTAGATTTATGAAACCCTAGAACTTTTATATCAGATATTTCATGGGTGTTATCCATCTATTTAAATAAAAAGATTTCCAGTTATTCTCATAATTGCACCAATCCCTTTTTCTTTTCGTTCTTGCCATTGAACGAATTTCAGTTGTTTTTTGTTATATATATTTAAGTCTTACTCTCTAATGGCAACCATATCCTTCTCAACAGTATACCCCAGCATTGCGTAGCAATTTCCCATCTTGAGAATTGGAGCGAGCTTGTGAATCGAACAATCGGCGCTTGTCTTATGCCTTCTTTGTTTTGAAATTACATGTAGACCTATAAATATGTGCTGCCACATGAACTTTTGACGATGTGAAAATAATGTCAGAAGCCTTAAGTAGTTATCCGACAACATCTATATGGCGCGAAGGGGTGGGAATGGATTTAGATGCACGAAATAAGATTTTATGATTAGCTCATACGAGTGCAAAGATGCTTAAGGGTTGTTTGAGCGCCATTCTTTTGAAAATTTATTTTTTCAAAACTCAACTTCAACCACACGTTCTCCGATCAAATAATATTACAGATAAATCGAAAACTTTATCTTAATTTTTAATCACACATTTTCCAAAAATCACTAAAAAAATGCATTTTTTCTCTCAAAATGAGGCTCAAATAACGGCTTAATCTTGGCTTTGTTCAGGATCGTTATCCAACTAAGACAACCTGGCTTGCAATTCTATGATGAGCAAAACAAATAATCAATTTTTTTGTTCTCGGGATTTCACAACCGGAGCCTCTTCATCCGATCAACTCCGCACCTCCTTTGTCGGCTCTTTACGACGCTGCTGCTTCGTGTGCAGTGGCGCTCCTTCATGCGCAACAACGCATCACCACTGTGCCGTTGGAAATTTACTTAACATGCACGACGAAAAATAAAACAAATTTCAATTCACACCAAGGATCTTCTTTATATTTAGAAAGAAATTGTAATAGAAATTACACATTTTGTAGATTTTGCAAACTCATTTGCTGATCTTGGAATACAAACAATCACGATCTATAATCCACATTTGTCTAATTGTCCAGCCTCCAATAAAAATCTACACGTGGAACAAGAATGAGAAAATTAGTATCTCTTTTCTTGTACTAACAAGAATATGAATTATTGTATGTTCCATTTTTTTCCTAAAACCCTAATGGCTTATTAATATAAGTCCAAGTGAATTTGACCCGCCTCTTAAACTTAACCTGGTCCAATATTTAATTAATCCAATAAATTAAATTTATTCCATGAAATTAATTAATTCAGACATATTAACAAGCAACTCAATTAATTAATTTTACAACACTTGTTAATTAATTAATTAATTGGAATCTCATTCTTATGGTTTTCATTTTGTGTGTGACTCATCAAGTTTTCGGTCACGATGCCTAACAACGTGAATTATTATTTTGATCTAATCAAAATCTATAAATTAAAATAACATTTTAATTCATCACCAATTCACATTCGTCGTCCCAGATTGACATTTAGTAATGTATCAGGGTAATACATGTAATGAAAAATGTTCAAACCAAATTTGTTCGTTTACCATAAAATTATAATATTTTCGTCAATATGATCTGATCAATTACGAGATTTGAATGTGTGACAATCTCAATTATCGATCATATCTTGCATCCCACTATTAAGTTAATGTAAGTCAAAACTTCTTTTCGACTTATGAGTGCACATTAGCCAAGAATTTCGTAATTAACTTAACTGAATGAAATGTAGATCATAATCTCTTACTATCTAATAATGACAAATCATCTATTGATCATTCAAAACCTTAATATGATTCTGACACACCTGAATGATGTCGTATTAGCGACATTTGGTAGAGTAACATCCAATATCACCAAAGTATGACTGTCCTCATATAAGACATCATAATGACCTCAAGTCAAATGATCAATTCGACTACTGAACGTTAAAGATTAACCACGATGCTCAGATAGTTATCCATGTGGAATCTCCCCATTGGGTCTCCAGTGTTTTATTTAATAACAAAACATCCACGTATTCATTTAAATGTCACCACACTTTAACTTGTGAGATCAATTACTTACTTCACAAGTAAGAAATGTCACACGTGATGGTCTATCCGTAATAACGATATTCATATCTTGTTATTACTTACGACCACAGATATTTTAAAATTCAATCATATGTAATTTGTATCTCACAATTACAACTCCTTATTAACAAATTACCAAAATTTGAATCTACGGATTCTATTATTTAATTATTAAAATATTAATTAAATAAAATAAAATAATAAATCTTGTTATAAATATGCATCAATTATATATTAAAAGTGTTTATGCCTAAAGTTGATTGAAGTTAGAGCGTAACACTTAAACGTGCTAGTTGCGTGCAGGCGTTAGATCGAGAGATCAAGAGGTTTTGGATTTGCTTTTAATTAATAAAAGTTGTACTTTCTTTTTCCTTTTTTTTTTTCTTTCAAAAACTGGGTATATAGCACTGGAGGTCCCTACCATTCATGTTTGTTGAACTTTTATCCTTGACCTTTATAAGTTAGCATTTACATCCTTAATCTTTTATTTGGAAGCACTTATGTTGCCGATTGACGTTTTCACCTTGTCTGTAATTGACAATACTTGGTTTTGATTTTAATTTTTTAGTCATACATATATTAAAAGAGATGAAAAGGCATGTTCTACTCGATCAATGTTTACCAAACGTTTTCACTTTGGTCCACAACTTTTAAAAGTAACACTTACATCCTCAACTTTAGGTCCTTGATGGTTGATTTTGCCCTTTATTTTTAATTAACAGTACAATGTGGTTTTTATTTTTGTTACCATTTTGATAATAATATAATATAAGAGAGGAAAGTGTGTTAGCATTCATTCAATGACTACCAAAATGCAACACACATGAAAAGTTGTGGTTCTCCATTGCTATATTCTCAAAAATAATTGTCTTTGTTACTTCATGAAAATAATTATAAATGATTTACTGTCTTTACCTATATAATATATCATGAGGCTACTTTGGTATATTACAAAATTGAAATAAATGGTAAGTATGCAATATTTAAATTTCTCTAATTAGATTTTTCTCCACCACATTATCAATAATAAACCAACAATTTAAATTGTCCGACCATAAATAAACCTTCATTTCTTTCTATATACTGTCAAACGTAAGTGTTCACTCAAGATGATGTTGGATTTTTTAAGCTATCACCTCGACCATGTTTAGGAATTAATCCGCCTCAAAATTCCCGTGTGAGAACTTGGTCTCAAACAACGTCAACACTTTTATTAAAAAAATTGAACAATCTAACATATTTTAGCGACACTTCTTACTTGTGAACTCTTATCGAAAAAATAGAATCATTATGTTTAAGAACACTACTTTCGAGACAATCTCATTTTCTCAGGTCTATTATCAAACAACTAAGTAAATCTTTATTTTTCTTTACACTAAAATCGCTGGTGCTCTTGTACCAACAATGCATTTTAATACAACTTTAAGAAATTATGACATGTTTTTCGTGCAATTATATGTATATAACGATGTTTTTGTAATCGTTCATTGTAGTATTACAGTATATTCTTAGCCCCTGTTTGGTGAAAATTAAAATATTCAACTTAAAGTCAATAATTACATTTTATAGGATTCACAACTTTTTAAACACAAATTTCATCAACTTTTATCAAAATCTAATAAAAATCCGATTTTAATTCCCACCAAACAGAGGCTTATTCTTTGATTTGTAACATCTAAAATAGGAAAAATGTAATGCCTCCGTAAAATTGTAAGATCGTGTATGGGGATTGACGCATGTCCAATATTGAAGGTCGTTACTAATAGAGGATTGGGCTGTTAATATCAATATTCCAATTTCCATATTATGAGCTTTCCTTTGCCAATCTAGCACGGGTAAATGAGAATTGATGGACAGAGCAGGAGGGCGCTCTCTAAGTTTACCACTTAACCCATGGGGATCGTACAAAGGTAGATTAGAAATATATGATAAAATGCCCACTCGTAAACCCAACAGATTTTACGACTTAAAGAAGTGAATCATGTTGTTTGAAGCAATCCAAGTAAGATTGAAACTACGTACTAGGCGAATCAATTATTCATTCATTCAAGATCAATCTCATTGGGAAAGGGAAAGCTTATCTCTATACTCTCGACAACTGTACGGTTGATGCTTTGGCGTTCACAGTCCTCCATTGTGCCAACAAAGCAAAACTGCACCAGCCTGTGACTACAAGTTGACGACTCAAGGACTGCTCCAGGGATTATATCAATTTATTCGATTACAGTGAAAAAGGCTTCTAGTGTCGGTGGCTTGAAACATTAAGAGGAAATAGAAAAATTCGTTTGAAAAGGTCGTCAAGCCAACCAATGATCCTTAGATTTGGTTACAAGAAATAAATTTAAAAGTGGAAAAAGTTTTATTTACTATTTTTTTTTTCTCTCACAGCTATCTTTCTGTTATTTTGACATATTCAGTCCAATCAATCGCGAATAGAAGAGTTGATTAAAGCGCTTATGGGTCACCAATCAAACAATTGACTAATGAGGATCTATTTTCAATAAACGGTTCTACTCTTGTATTTTACGTAGTTATTGTAGCTTATACTCGGCTTGATCGACCATAATCACGTCTAATAGGAATCATTACAATTGACGTTCTTCAAATTCAATAATTTAATGAAGGGAAATGGTCGTTGGTGGATCATTCGCTAGATAGCTATCGAGTTACCAATCGACTGCATCTCTTTCCGACTATTTAATAAAGTAGACGAGACTATTCAAACTTTGAATTGTTCATTTTCGATCGAGCACTTTATGACACTATATATGACTTGAAGTTCTTTCAATTTTGTTAGATTGTTCTTCTTTAAATCGAGTAGATAGTAAATACTTCATTAATGTTCGAACTTGTTAATTCTTAAATAAATATTGTCCAAGTACATACCTCAATTTACGTATAAAAATGGAACATAAAAAGAAGAAGAAGCGTAAACCGAAACCAACCGTGTATATTGTTTTCTTGGACGGTAAAAATTTATAGTTGTTAGTTACAATAGATACAGCTGTATCTATATACATGTATATATTTATCATTCATATTTTAGTCTCTGTTTATCCATCTCACACACAGAGAGCGGTACCTGACGATATAACGAAGCGTTGGGGTTTGTCAAAACGTGAGGAAATAACTCGAACTCGGAGTTGACTCGCTTCTGAACTCACCCCAGATCTGCTTTGATCCAAGAGGTGCATTTTTTTATTTTTAATTCTTATCTGGGAACTTTTGTTTTGATTAATTATAATTTTGCGATGCTTATGTAATTTTTTCTCATTTTTGCTATTTTGGAAGCATTTTTGTGATTTTTTTGGAGTTCTGGAAAAGTAAAAAGAAAGGGCTTTTGGATTAATTGTTGAATAAAGTGTCTTAGCTGCATTCAATGTGTTGTGTTTATTTGGATCTGATGTTTATGACAATTTTCACATTGTTCTGTCAATTTGAAAGTTTAGTTTCCGAATCACAAACTCGTAATATCCTTTCTCTCACCCCCAAGGTATGAATGAATTCATATAATTGAATACAAATCATGTACCTTCATGGTTCCGATGAATTATTCTTTGTTCTTTGTCACGGCACTTTGTAAAACTAAACACGGTGACGCCATAAATTTTGTCCAAATCTGCCTGTTCTTTTTGGTCATACTTTCTTTTTTCATTTTTTGTTTTGGTGAGAAATGAGGATTATGAATTTTACTGCTTGAAATCTTGGAGGTCAACAATTTCTTGGTTAATGTGATGTATACATTCCCAAAGAATATTGAAAACTATTGGTTGAGAAGAAATTTTAAACGTGGGAGGAGAAATCCGCTTGATCTATGTCATCTGAGTTTTTGAGAAATATTTGCCTAAAATTTCCACATCTGAAGCTCGGCCTCTAATGATTTTGAGTTAGGATTTGAAATATATTCATTGACAGTTTTGAAAGATCTTTTAGGAATTCTTACTATAATAACATGTAATATAAGTTTAGCCGTTTCCAACTTCATTGGGAATAATGCTTAGTTTGTTGTATTAAAAAACTTACTCTGAAACTCTTCTATAGCATGCAATGTATTGTGGTGCAATCTCTGTAGCCTAAAACAGGGAATTCACTATAAATTTCAGTGGATTTATCACTCTCATTCAAAGATCCAGTCTGTTGTATAGTTGGAAGTTTGTTTCCATCCCAGCTAAACCTTTTTTTTTTACACATTCTCCAGCCTCTTTAGCACTCTATGTCCTTTTATGATGTGTATGCAAAAAATTGGCCTTTTCCCCGTAGCTTTAAATTTTCTTTACTATTCCTTGCACCTGCACATTCATGTAAGTTTCATCTAAAACGGACATGACCGATTGATGACTTTCATGAACACGAGACATCTATCATCGTATCCCATTACAGATGTCAATATTGAGTTCCATAGAGTTGCATGCTTCTTCCTTTTCTTTTTTTTTTTTGGCATAAATACAGAGAGACTGTACCTCATATTTTAATAACACTGGATTGAAATTCAGGCTGTTTTGTTAATACGATAAAGGAGATCATCTAAGTCTCAGGATGAAGGCTCTAATTCTAGTTGGAGGGTTTGGTACTCGATTGAGGCCGTTGACACTCAGTTACCCCAAGCCTCTTGTTGACTTTGCTAACAAGCCCATGATCTTGCATCAGGTATTATATTCTGGATCCATTTCCTTTTTTCAGCTTTGCATATTTAATTATATCTACTCTTTTTTATAGTCATCTCTTCATTTTCCCTTGGACTTTGATAAATAGTATATATTTTTATATGCACATTCCACGTTTACCAATCCTGATTGTAAACAAATTTCTGCACGGTTTGCCAATTTAAACTTGTTATATGTATTATACTATTACAACTTACATTCTCGAGCCAGCTGCTATCAGAATCAGGGGTTTATCAATATCTTTAAAAGTAGACTAATTTCCAATTTTTTTAATTGTAGTTTAATTTTTGTCCTTTTTCATTGAACCAGATAGAGGCTCTCGAGGCTATTGGAGTGACTGAAGTAGTCCTAGCTATCAATTATCAGCCAGATGTAAACTGCTTTACATTCTCATTCTCTTCTTGCTTGTTCATTATAGTAATACAAATTATAGATCAGGTAAAAAAAGGAGTCGTTAACGGAAAGCTGGTTTTCTTTTTGCAGGAAATGCTGAACTTCTTGAAAGACTTTGAGAAGAAACTTGGGATCAAGATTACATGCTCACAAGAGACTGAGCCACTCGGAACTGCAGGTCCCCTCGCTTTGGCTAGGGATAAACTAGTAGATGATTCTGGTGAGCCCTTTTTCGTTCTCAACAGTGATGTTATTAGTGAATACCCACTCAAACAGATGATTGAATTCCATAAATCCCATGGAGGTGAGGCTTCCATAATGGTGACCAAGGTAAGGTCCTGTTTAATATTAGTCCCAAGTTAAATTTTCCGGAGGGTTATTTAACTTATTTTTGAAGTCAGATTTAATTGAAGTTAAAAACTTTTTAATGATACAGGTGGATGAGCCTTCAAAATATGGTGTCGTTGTTATGGAAGAATCAACTGGGCAAGTGGAGAGGTTTGTTGAGAAGCCAAAATTATTTGTGGGTAACAAGATCAACGCAGGCATTTACTTGCTTGATCCTTCTGTTCTTGATCGTATTGAATTACGCCCCACTTCAATTGAGAAAGAGGTGTTCCCGAATATTGCAAAAGAAAAGAAGCTTTATGCAATGGTCCTTCCCGGGTTTTGGATGGACATTGGACAACCAAGGGATTACATCACTGGCCTGAGACTATACTTGGACTCCTTGAAGAAGAAATCTTCTCCTAAGTTGGCCTTTGGACCTCATATTATTGGAAATGTTCTGGTAGATGAGAGTGCCAAAATTGGGGAGGGATGCTTGATTGGACCTGATGTTGCAATCGGGCCTGGGTGTGTTGTTGAATCGGGTGTTAGACTGTCTCGATGCACGGTAATGCGCGGGGTCCGCATCAAGAAACATGCATGCATTTCGAGTAGCATCATCGGCTGGCACTCAACTGTTGGGCAGTGGGCTCGAGTGGAAAACATGACAATCCTGGGAGCAGATGTTCATGTTGGTGATGAAATTTACACCAATGGAGGCGTGGTTTTGCCTCACAAAGAAATAAAGTCTAGTATTTTGAAGCCAGAGATTGTAATGTGAAAAGTTTGTTTCTTAGTAAATTAAGATATTTTGTATTTGGATGGGGGATTTTTTTTTTTATTTTTTTTTCAGCAATTGTAAGGTATGAAATTGTAAGGAACTCTTGATAAAACTGCATGCAGTTATGTAACCTTTTGTAGATATAAAAATAAATCACGAGTTGATTTATTTTGGGATTTTCTGGTTAATATTTTTTTTTAGTGAAATTTTCAGATTTATTTCCTCATTTGATAGGTATGAAATATTATTTAATTAGATATATAGAAGAAAAAGAATCCAGACAGCTCTGTGTATGGATTTTTTTATTTTTTTTCCCAGAATGGAAATCTTGAAAATGAAGATCAACTCCTGTTTATGATGAATGACTGAGGACACCAATCCTATGTTTGGCTATGTTTATAAATACTCATATAATTTTTTATTCATACATTTCAAGAAATACATAAATACTACTTGATTATTTACCACATGCGCATGACGAAACATCTTGAGACCAAATGTTATAAAAACGAACAACAAGAGCTCAGTGTACGAACAATCATCCTCAAAGACCTGATTATATAAATTCTTTGATTTATTTGTTCCATTTATTTCTACATCTACCAAAAGATCCAAGACAGCTAAGTATTTTACGATTATATACCATATTAGTTAAGAATTTATTATTAAAAGCTGGCTGGCTTTGGATTGGATAAGGATGAGATATCATGTGACAATGCACTTTCATGCTAATACCTATTACGGCCACCCTACTTGTACCGGTAGGGGTTTACCGGTACAAGAAGCTTTATTCATACCTATTATACCACTTAGAGCAGGGATGTAGCCAAGATTTGAAGCTGAACTCCCGAATTATTATTTTTTAATTAGAAGATGATTAAAAACGACGATTTTGAATACCAAAATAGCCAAGTTAAATTGATTGACTAAAAAGACAATCAGTTTGTTGATACAAAAACAATATGACAATCTAGGTGTCTAACGCTATACAA
>CAIGRO010180103.1:0-13310 GCA_903798355.1 Fraxinus baroniana
TGGATTATTGGATCGGATTGGATCATATAATTTTCTTATCAAATTGAATCAGATTGGATATAGACATATCTGATCCATATCCGATCAATTTACAGCCCTACTCTAGAGCGTTATCATGACTAGAATTTACATGAATAAGATAGTGGCTAGAGTTGGCGTCTATCTTAAAATATTCATGACATAAAGAGATAAATCGACTTTAGCAAAATAACACGTAAGAGTACGAGAATAATTTGATATCTCAATGTGTCTTATGATTAGAAGCGTCAAGCCGATTAGGCAATTTAGTGCCTAGGGATGGTAATCGAACAGAGCCGACTCGTATGTTCGTCGGCTTGTCGGCTCAGTTCGTCAAAATATGAGCCCGAACACGAGTCGACTAGAAAGTCGAGCTTGCTTGGCTCGTTTTGGAAACGAGCGACTTGTGGGCGAGCCAACGAGCTCACCTACAAATCGAGCCCAGGCTCGTGGGCTCGTAAAAAATGTGAAAAAATTTAAAAAAAACACGAGCTCAACCCTTGAGCACGTGCCGAGCTCGAGCTCAGTTAGTGCTCGAACGAGCTTAAGCTCGGCTCGTCACTTTGACGAACCGGGCTCAAGCGTAGATGGGCCGAGTCAGCTCGGCTCAACCCATTGCCATCCTTATTAGTGCCTTCTCATTTCATTGTTATCGTGTGATTAGAAGTGTCAAGCCGATTAAGCAGCTTAGTTCCTCATTTCGTCGTTGGCACGGCTAGACTTTGCATTGAAAAATGCAATTTTTGGGTCATGAGAGAGAGAGAGAGAGAGATAAATTAAATTGGGGTTTAAATTAAGTTAAAAGATCAATAAATTAAAAATTCTTCTTTCAAGTTCAACTTGTTATCTTTCAATCACTCATTTCAAAGAATGTTCACCATTCAAATTTGTATATTTTCAACTTATGAATGCTCGATTAAAAATTATTTTTTAGAAAATTTCAATGAAAGTCGATAAAATATATGTTTTAGAACTTGATAAAAGCGATAATCTATATATTTTATGATTAAAATTAATTGTTAATTTTAGTTTAACAAATTTTTAGTTAAACAAAACGGAGCTTAGCCAATACAAAGCCACATCTGAAGTGACCCCACCTTAGCCAAATCTGTCTCTCCATTTAACTCTCTAACCCACAGGGAAAAAGCGAACCGTACTAAAATTCCACGTCAGCTCCACCCCCGCCCCCCACCCACCCAAAGTACTCGGAAATCGACGTCTCCCTCGGCCATGACCGCAATGAATCAGCAAATTTAAAGATAAAGGTAAACCAAATTTTCATTTCTAATCCACTTTTTGATGGAAATGATCAGAATTTTTTCAGGTTAAAGTTGAGTGGGCTGCTCGTGAATCAGTCGATTTTACGTTACAATGTATGAAATCTCTCGGTAACCCATTTTAATTTAGAATAATCTTGAGGTCGAAAAACTCTCAATTGGATTTTCAGCTGCAGCGATATGCGAAATGAGTTTGAGTTTTCCTTCTCTTCCTTTATGACACAGCGATTTGTCTTTGGTTACCTTTTAGTTCTTCCCCTCCTCTATTGCCACTATCGCGACTGATCAATGGGAATTTCTCTCCCCTAGTTTTCCGACGCAACAAGGGGGTGGGTCTACACGAAATCGGATATTCGGATTTTTCAGCCGGAGGTTTTCCTCTTCAATAAAGCTTCAGTATGCTTCTCATGTTCTGTGGTTTCGATTTGTTCTCTTATGCTAGCCCAAGGATATAGCAATTGAAAAATTAGGTTTCGGCATGATTTTATCTTGATGTGATTTTTATTTTTCTTTTTGTTCAAATTTTTCACGTTACACAACATTCTGAATGCATAAGTTATGCAATAAATATTGACAAATAATTAGTTCTGTTCTTGAAATTGGCATTGCAAGATAAAACTCAGATCGTCAAAGACTGCAGAGTACTATAAAATTAAGTAGCAATTCAATTGATTCTTATACCTGTTCAAGTAGAACATTTGCTGAAAATTATGTCATTTTCCAATTTTTGAAATGAACCTGAAGGGATTAAAATTTTCAAAATTAAAAATCGAAATAAAGAAGTTATTTTTCAGCCAATGACCTTTATTGAAGACGTGCAATCATTTTGGCCATATTCTGCCTTAGAGATATTCAAGGTAACAAGTAGAATCCGATTCAAGGTGATGTATAGTTTAAAAAATTTCTTGATAAGCTATGGTGGGTTTGTACATTATCAAATTACTGTAATCCTAAAGTAACACCGTTCATTGCAGCCACGCCTTCATGTATACATAACTGCGTGCTAGGTGTTCAACATAGTGCCAGAATTAAAATTTTCACAGGAAAAATTTTCATGGACGAACCTTGTTCCGTGAATAGCCCTCGAAGGGTTCTGAGTTTCTCCAAGAATCGAAGGGCAAACGTGTCATTTCCTGATCCCGACAACAGGGCTTCGTCGTCGGGCTTTGGAGTTTCTGGGGAGCATGGCCCAAAGCCCTCCGAAGTTTATGGATTTGTTGGATCCATTACCACTGTTGTTGCCACAGGTCCGTGGCACCTTTTTTATTGATGTATAAAATGTTCTGATTGTCTATATAGACTGCATTGTGACTGTATCATATTGTCCTCGAACTTGGTACTTCTAGGTGAACTTGGATAAATTGACATAAGCGAGTAAATATGCATTTCAACGAATTATAATCGTTTTTAAAGGGCGCTAAGGTATATTTACTATAAAAATAAAAATAAAAATAAAGTTAAGAAATGATCAGTTTATTGTACTTTGTAAGTGATGGCTGGTAATTTATAACTGATCAAATTGTTGGTTTATTTCTTGATTACATAATATGAATTGAACAAATTGCATGGGACCTGAAGTGGATTCAAACAACTTAATTGCATGGTTTCTTTCATGTGCACGAGATTGTGCCTTCCATGTAAAATGGGCTATTTTTTGGTGCTTTTATTCTTGGTCAAATGGGTTAAAGTTATATGCTTGTGTTGACAATTTGAATGTTACTGTTTGTTTATTGCTTTGATTGTAAGAGGCAGAAAAAAAATAATGGCTTCTAAAACCTTCTTTTTACTCTTGAGCAGTCATTTTCATTATATGGGCATATGTTCCTGACCGTTGGTTGCATTCTATTGGGATCTATTACTATCCAAGCAGGTCAGTGAAATGGAATATATGCTTGCTTTTATAATTACAGTTTCATTAAATTCCTGATGTGTATATCCATCTCCAATTAATATCCTGCTTTCATGTGTCATTATTTTGTCACGGAATCTCCAATATGCCTAATACAAATGCAGATTAGCGTACTTTCATGATATGTTAGTGGATTTGTTTTGCTAGTTTTTGCTGACTTTCAACTCAGTTGAGTTGAGCTGAGTGGTTGATTGTTTCATAATGAATTTTATTTGAAAACATGGCCAAATGTTCACAATTGAAAATGTCACCTTGTATCAGGTATGAAAAACTATTGGAGTTCAGTAATTAAACAATCCATACTTTTACTGATTTCTCGAGAAATAAAAGAAAAAGAATTTATTTAAGTTCCCAGAGTATGAATGTTGAAGTACTGCAAATTTTTTAATTGATATCTGTACTGTAAATGGTCAAATGCCGGTCAATCTGGATTGGACATCCTGGCGCTGTCCAATATTGAGCTGTATTTGCGTCTTGGCTGGTACCGAACTACAACAGCTATTCAAAATCCAAAAAAGCCACGAATTGAAGTGAACTTTCTTTGAAAATAATGATAACAAGCATACATTTGAGGTGATCTAATTTGTTGTACAACAGAGTGACCTAATATGCCTATTCATACATGTTTTAGGCGCCTTAATATTCCTACTATATGAAGGATCTATTGCAGATCTTTTGTTTTTTACTTTTTTGAGATAAATATAGCCTATATGTACGTGTACAACAGAGTGACCTAATATGCCTATTCATACATGTTTTAGGTGCCTTGATATTCCTACTATATGAAGGATTTATTGGAGATCTTTTTTTTTATAGATAAATATAGCCTGATATGTGTGTGTTCACTATTGTAATTCTCTTTCATAGTGAAAAATATGCAGTGACAACAGGACTTAGCTGATTGCTCTCATATTGAGGTTTAACCACTATAAATCTTGCTTGATTGTATTTCTGATTTTGCATTGCTTAATATTGATCTCGTGATTAGGATTAGCTGATTAGGTCTAAATCTGTAACAGCTTATACAATATTTATAACATTGGACTCATCATTCTATTCTGTGAACGGCATATAGCTCAAAAACTTGTTTGTAAAATTTGTTATGGCACCTTTCATCACTTGTGTCTAACTTTTTCAGGTACTGGGCACTGGCTGTGCCAACTTATGTAATGGTGACGGTAGTACTTGCAATTGGATTTTATATTGGCTTGAACTTTATGGCTACCCCTCCTCCAACCTCCTTGAGCACAATGTTTGGTATAACCTAACGTGCCTTTCTAGAAATGGTTTTACATCTATGATGGGTTTTTGCTGGCTTTCAATGAAATCTTTCAAAAAAAACACGCAACATTAAATTTCGAGGCAGAACAAGAAGCACTGTGCAATCATTTTTGAACTCGCTTCTCGCCAAGTTATTATGTTGTCAAACCCTATTGTTGTATGCTCTGCAGATGAATTCAGTAGAGAACAACTCAGTGGCATTCCCTCGACTGATGATGATGAGCAGCCCATTGAGCCCATATCTGACATTGGCATTGACCAAATTAATGGCATCATGTTTGATAATCTCCAGCTTAAGGTATAGTTCATTTTAGTGAAATTGTCTTGTCATGGAAAGGAATCATTTCATGCAAATATTATTTTTCTCAAAACCTATGTTAACTGAAAAGAAATTTTGTCTCGTGGTCCTCATCTATCGGCATTTTTAATTGATGCGTTGTGTGTTCTGCTTACACAGGAATATGGTGGATGATCAAGAAGATTTGAAATTGGATATTCTGGTGGTGGTGCTGTAAAAATCAGCCAAGTGTATTCCCCCGTTGATTTTATTAATAGCTTTGTTTCGCGTATGAACATAGCTTTAGGAGGGTGTTTCTGATATTTGTCCATATTGACCGTCAGCCTTCTATGTCGCATTATTGCTTTACTCAATCCAAGTGAGCACAGACTGATCCAGGTGAACACGGATGGCCGCTAAACCGCCGTTTCCTAAGATTGTTCGTTTCTTTTTTCTGTTTTAACATACACTTCATAGTTGTTATTTTTCATATAAATCACAATGAGACGCCTTCAAATTTAAGCAAAAGAATTCACGGACTTTGCTCGGTCAGAATAGAATAGACAAAGAACAAAGTGAGAAATTGAAACAAAATAATTGTTGCACCAGGCTGCAACTTCCAGGAACAGATATTAGCTAGTAAAATCACTGCATCAAGCACCAAATATTTTAACAAATTGAATAGTGCAACAAACGAACGTCATCTGTCGAAGGACAATCAAAAAACGAAGTCAACTATATTATCATACAAAAGATGCCTAGTTCTCGACCATACAACTTCATCGAGCCCATGACACTGAATCGATTTCATCCCTGGCTTTCTTGTAGAGTTCAAGCCTTTTAGCACATTGCAGCCTTCTCTCCATCAAGGCCGGATCTTCATCCAACAAGTCAGCGAGTTGCTTACCCTGAAATAGAATCACAAACTATTTATTACTGCCGAGTGAATGACACGGCTAATCCTAGTAAGTAGTAACGACCCAAAAAGACATGATGTTATAACGGTTAACACATTATCTAAAGAAATCTGCAAAGGTGCCTCTGTCAACAAATGACAGAAAGTTTCAAATTTAAATCCTTGAAATATACACGTGCTAAATAAACCTAGCCCTGATCATGTCTATGAGACATGATGAAGTGCTGAAATTATTAGAGACCACACAAAATTATTTATTTAAATTATGTCTTCAACATGCCTCCTCACGTGCAAACTAGATACGTGCACAATTTTCATAAAATGATGGTGGCGAGACTTAATGCGAGTTTTTTTTAATACCATGGTAAACTGCCCATCGAAGTTATGTATTCGAATTATGACTTCAACAAAACCTCTAAAACTGTGTTTGTGAATGAAGACTTGTGAACTTCACTTTCACTATTGAGTGGTAAAAGTGAAAATCTTTTATTTCAAAATAAAAATGAAGAGAGAATTACCTCTTTCTTCCCAATTTGAGTGTAAAAGTAATTGAGTAAACACTGTTTCGCTTCCTTAACTTGACAGTAAACCACTGCCTTGGGAATTGAGTTTCTCAAAGTATCAGATATCATATTTATATAAGATGACACATTTGATGCAATCCTCCTGAAGTGTCCCTCAGAGATACGATCAATGGTATTGGCAGCTGCTGGATTTCCTGGGTTTCCCATTTTCTCAACTTCTTGGGGAAGTTTCCGGAAGAAATCAACAGTCAGGTATGAAGATTCCATGTCAACCAATCTAACGACAGTTTTCTTGCTTTCTTCACGAAATCTTTCCAAGGCTTCATTGGCTGCTCCAGCTATTGTTGATTGCAGTGTTGGAAACCGTTTCAATTCCTGTTTCGCCACAGAAACTCAGAAAATAAATACGGCATTTAATTCAATAAAAAAATAGTAACAAAATTGTTAACCAAGTTCAACTCACCTGGCACTCCCCAATTGACTTCCTGACAAGTTCCTTCAAGACAAAGTGAACCTGAACAAAGTTTAATACGTCAGTTGTGACATAGCCAGAGCACATAATTCGAAAAGTCATCTTCCCAGTGAAGTATATTAAAACTACTTACAGCATCAACAGAAGCTTCAGCAGGCCCCCTAAAATAATTTAATGATCCCTCAATAAGCCTCCGATATCCTTGCTCAGGAGCAATCAAGTGTGGTTGATAACCATCAGCTTCTGAAACGATTTTTCTCACATTTTGCAAAGAAAGATGCCGATCAAATGGGAGTTTTCTCAAAGCAGCTGGCAGCTGATTGTCAAAAACTCCATAAATTCGATCACCGCCTGGTCGGCTAAAACAATGAACCAGATAATTAACTAATAATCATATGAGAACCTATGGTACAAGTAGCAGCTAGAAAGCAACAAGCATCAAAGCATGATCAGGTCAAAATTGGGAAAATAACACTTTCTTCTAATCTACAACAGATGATATTTTCTCTCGTAAAAGCTATTGATCAAGTTTATAAACTTGAAATTTCCAAACTCCAAAAACATTCCCATTGTAAAGAATACAAGGTGATTATTTTAGGGAGCGTTAGGCCTATCAGGAAGAAACAATTCTACAAAACCACATACTCAAAGAACCTTTTCTCAAAATTAGTCAGTATAAGGTACAGAAAAGAACTTAGTGGATCAAGTAAACTATCACACGTGTCAAAACAGAATAGTAAAAAGGGAATCAAGAAACCATTCATTGATTGTCAGAAGTACCAGTGCTATCAAAGAGAAGTAAAACATAGAGTGCCCAAAAGTTTAAGCTCAAAACACACAAAATAGATTAATAATGAGTTCAAATTTCCAAATGCAAAATTTGGGGTTGGCAAGCAAAAAGAAATTTTCATACCCTCCCTCCAAATGCTCCTTAAATATCCGGTCAAAAGCGCGACAAAGTTCCAATATAGTGTATAATTGAGCCTGAAATCCACATGTCAGTTGCCGACAAAATTTGTAGACTTCAATTCAAAAATCACAATGGGGAATTCTAGAAGCTCACCCCTGCATCAACAGCAATAGGCCTTCCAAGGTGATCCATCTCAGATTCAAGTTCATCGATGCTTTTGTTAATCAATGACGTGATACTTGGTATTCTAGCTCTAATTACAGATTCCAAATGCTGAAATATAAAATATTGATCTATGTAAACTCTACTCAATGTAACTTAGCAGGAACATCAATAAGAAAATGTGTGTACTACAATATACCCTCGAGAGAAGTTTTGCAAGATACTCTGATCCCATTTTACTGGCCAAGTGCCCATAGTCAGGACTCGTAGAAAAATATTCGCGCTCCTTTCTTCTTGCAAGACCCATATCAACATTTTTATTTATATCTGCCTGTGAACGATTCACAATACCCACCCAGGGATGCTGTAAACGGTAAGATCTTCCTTCAAGAACCTATTGAGAATGGGAATTGAAAAGCTTAGTTAAAAGCTTCCGGTATTGAAATGCAAATTAAAAAGGGAAGGGTTAGCTGGACGGGTGTAAAGATGCTGTGAAATGGGGGAACACAATGACAAAGCATCTGGTGGATAAACTATTTGGGTAAATTGGAAGACAAAAAAGTAAAAAGAGAACAAATTCAAAACAACTAAATCATTAGCAATTCAAATCATAGAACTTTATTCACTTTTATCACTATTAACTAGAAACCATATTATGTCTTAACTTCTCAAGACTATAACATTCCAACAGAAAACGTTCTCTCTAGCTGGTAGTTTTGTGTGTGTGTGTGTGTGTGTGTGTGTGAGAGAGAGAGAGAGAGAGGGCTCACATCCAAAGCATTGGTTCCTTTGTCCATCAGATCTAGCTTTGTCAGCACTCCAAACGTGCGCTCACCTGCATAAGTTGCAAATACAGCTTCATAAATATGGAAATCACCAATTGTTGATATGACGATTTTCGCAAACCACAATTCAAATTCATCAAATAGCAAACACAGCATACCCGTCGGATCCACTTCCCTCGCCAGCTTAATGGCATCTGACGTTGCAATATCTTGATTTGCCGGAGATATTGCCAGGATGATGCTGTTGGGCTGCTCATGAAACAAAATCATCACGTATAATGACAACATTTGTAACATCAGGTTCGACATAGACAAGTACATATAGCAGTGTGACATGAAGCGCAGTGTGACATGAAGCCTTTACAATCACTTTTCTAGAGAAAATAGGTTAATTTCCAGCATTCACGTGGTCCATCCATATGCCATATGCGTAAAACATTTAATGTATGCCAGAGAGAAGTAAGCTGAATGGTACAAAAAGCAAACATACTTTAACTAATCTTCAGTTTTAGACACCTATGCTAATCAACATACATCAAGATAAACTGATTTGCAGTTCAGTAATAATTAAACTGAATAAATGAAACTAGTGTTTAAAGAAATATTTAAACTTTACCTTCTCAACATAAGATCGAACCATATTTTCAA
This sequence comes from Fraxinus baroniana, assembly GCA_903798355.1. Lineage (NCBI taxonomy): Eukaryota > Viridiplantae > Streptophyta > Magnoliopsida > Lamiales > Oleaceae > Fraxinus > Fraxinus baroniana. The sequence goes on from CAIGRO010180103.1 coordinate 9,180, forward strand.
TGTCTTGGACTATACTTTCTGCTTGGCCCTCTGCAACAAATTAACACCTCTGTATTAGATTAAGTTCATATCAACTGAATAATATACCAATAATTAGAAGAGAAGCAAACAACGAAGTACCAACGGCAACTTTTGTTAAACCAGGTAGATCAATTAGAGTTAAGTTGACCACTGCAAGATAATAGAAGTTATAAAGCATCAGTGCTAGGAAGATGCTAGCATAAATTGGAAAACATCATTCCTTTTGATAGAATTAAGAGTAACTGTAACCAAAAGAATAATATACCATTGGGGGAGTAAATACTGAGGTGAATAGGAACAGGAGAAATCTGCTTGGTCTTCCCTGTGATTCTATCTGTTTCATCACTAATTTCCTTGCGAACCAAGGCTGCATGAGAAAATGAAATTGTGAAACACATTTCCTTCATCCAATTCAGGCTGTTCGATAGGGATTAAAATCCAATTAAAATTGAAAATATGCGCTTATTGGGTCTCACTCATCTTATAAAAGTCAACAATAACGGCTAGTTTTTCAATTTTAATCCGATTTTAATCTCTACCGAACGGGCCTCATTTCAGTACTGGTGAAACGCTTCAAAGTAAGAGACTTTGGGATGCCATAACAGGAAGATGAGCAAGGGGAGGAGGGGAGGATGCCTACTCTCTAAGTTAATAAAACACTATTAAAAAGTCTCAAATAGATCTTGTTTTCACTCTCTGAGCTCACTTTTTAAGAAAAAAGTAATGAAGAACGAAAGTCGGTCAGTTGAATTGGCATAATAGAACTTTCCTTTCAACTACCTGTGCATATTCAGTTCTTAATTTTTTCCATAATAAACCAATTTTCTGAATCTCAGGTCCGCTCACAAACACAATGAAGCTTCCCAAATCATTTTGCAACTTCAACATGATAACATATTAAAAAAAATATATAAATGACATCGATAGTGAAACAAAAGCATAATAATATTCAATACTAGAAAGCCAAAGTTAAAATCGCATTTGTCATTCATCCCAGAGAAGTAAGCAGTAGAAATTCCACATACCGAAATCAGTGAATCTTCTCCGCTGCATATGTCCAAATTCCGCATATTCATGCTGCCCTTCCTCTGTCTTGTGAAGTTGCAACACCAGTGGCCGCCTTGTAACGATACCTAAACTCAAGATCCAAAAAATGGGTAAATTATATTGCAAATGCCAGCATTAATCAAATTTCATTTCCAAGCAAAATGAATATTATAGGAATATATACAATATCATTGTAAAGGACAGGGCTAACCGGAGCCACGGGGAAGGAAATCTCTTCCTACTATGCTTTCCAACACCGATGACTTCCCTGAACTCTGTTTTCAGCTCCAATCAAAATAAGAAAACCCATAAAAATATTAAGACATGATTCAAATTCATTACACAAAATAAAAAATCAACAATTTTACCACCAACCATCAATAACTTGAATCAATTAAAAAGTCCTCTCAATCTTTAAAAAAATTAGTCATTTTTCTCATCTATCCGAGTGGATCTGCAAGTTCCTCTAAATATCCCACAATAATCAAGATTTTACAGACCCGATTTCTTACTTAAAACAGTTCAACTACGTTGACATGACAAAACTGTTACGTAAAAGTCCTGACCTGGCCACCAACCACGGCGACCGAAGGAAGAGCGTCCCAGAGAGAAGAAAAGGCCTGATCGCCACCGCCGTAGTCACCGAGGGCGGTGCAAGCCCTCTGAATCCTGTTCACCAGTCCAATCAAACTCTCCATTGTTGTCATCTTCTTGCGAATTTAATTTCTTCCTCTCTTTTAACGCTAACAATACAGATCTAAATTGTAAGACTACGAATCAATTTCAGCTCCAAGCAAACGAATCGGAAAAGAAAAATTCCAGGAAAATTCCAAGATTTAAAAGTAAAAAAGTAAGAATTAATTGGACTTAAAAATGGACGCGAAGTCAGAGAGGGAGAGAATTGAGGAGTTGGAAATCGGACTGGTCTTTTCCCCAAGTTGAAAATGGCCGTAAGATCTTCGTGTGAACTTTGGGAGGGGATATAATGCGCCAGGTGCGCAGTGTTGTCTTAACGTGTGGCAATTTTACTTTTTTATTTGGGAGGTCCGTATCAGTCGGGTCGGACTCTACAAGATAATCGACCGTTTGGTGTTGTAGTATTTATATTTATATTTATTTAAAAAATAATAAAAATTAGAAGGTAACATTTTGAAATTTTGAATTTTGAAATATGGGTTGTATCGTCTGGCCTCTCGAGTTGGTGGGTCAGATTTACATTATTCAGGTGCTACTGCTTTAACATTATTTTTTACGCTTTGTCACGTGACAACATAGTATTGGACAATTGAAAAAATAAAAAATAAAAAATCCCTCCAATATTTTTTTGAACAACATATCAAATATCAAACTACAGACCGACGTGTTCGGTATGGTTTAAAATTCAATTAAAATTAAAAATATATGCTTGTTATTGGGTATCACTCGTCTAATAAAAGTCAACAATAACGACTAATTTTTCAATTTTAATTCGATTTTAATCTCTACCGAACACGCTCTAGATGTAAACTCCAAAATAATAGTGTGGAGTGGTCATTATAATTTTAGTCCCTTTTTTTATTCATTTTAAAATAAAATAATTTATTTCTTATATTCGATTTTTTAATCATACATTCGCATAATAAAATATTTTGTACGTAAATTCAAAATTTTTATCTTTTTTTTTTCACACGTTCTCAAAAATCACTATTTAAATCATCATTTTTACACATTGGGGTGTAGATAGATTGAGAGATTATTTAGCTTCCATTTGGTAAAGTAATTTATAAATTTAATTAAAATTAAAGAATAATTTTAATCATATTCGTAACTATTAATCATTTAGCTCATATTTGGACCGTTAAGAGCATGTTTGAGCCCTACTTTTTTTTTCATGAAAATTTATTTTTAAATAGTATTTTGATGGAGAATGTATGATTAAAAAATAAGAAAAAGTTTTGAGTTTGCGTGTTATATTATTTTATTGAATAATATGTGATTGAAAATATGAGAGAAATATGTATTTTAGAAATAATGGGTACGAAACAAGGGCTAAATGAGTTTTAGGGGAAAATGTGTTTTGGATGAATAGTTAAAAAAATAAGATTTTGGATTTAAGTGTAACATTATTTTATAGGAGGATGTGCGATTCAAAATGAATAATGAAAATATGTATTTTTGAAAAATGGAGCCCAGTTAGGGGTTTATTATCCAACCATTTCATGGAATTAACTATTATTTCATTTTTATAAATTTGTGAAGTAGAGAATTATTGGGATAATATTTGGGTATGAATTCAATAAGATTTGACTAAAATTTCAATAAGTGGGATATGGACGGTCATTAATTATATTTAGATGTTGGTTATCGAGTCGATCCAAAAAAATAATGAAAGGAGAAAAACATCTTGGAAATATGATACGTAATTTTAAAAAGAGTAATATTATTTGTGATCATATATCATTACCATTGATCAAAGTTACTATCATCATCACATTATTTCAAAAGAAACATTAACACACTTTAAAAGACATAAATGACTTCCTTCTTACCTTTTTCTTATCTTAAGAATACAAAAGAGTCGTGCCATCGATAAAGCTTTCTCAAAGATTTAGCATTTGTTTGACATAGAGAAATTACAGCCATGCTACAAGTACAAGGATTTAATGACCGACCAGACTATAGGGGTACGGGTAGGGGTGGGGTGGGTGGGGGAAGTTTTGTCAATTTTTTAATCACATGGAGCCCGCTCCCATGTGAGATAAATTTAAATTTCTATTGAAATTCTGTATAAAATTCTCTGTACTCAGAGACTTTTTCAAGAAATTATTTATATTCCTAACTATATCAATCGATTTAAGAAAACACTACCCGTTCTAGCACGATAAAGTAAAATCAATAGCTTATAAACCAGCACCAAAAATAGACGAATGTAACAACTAAACTCAAAAGCACGGGCAAATGGAAGGAACTTTACAAGTATCACGAACCAGATTGATTGGCCAATTATAAACCCCTGTAGGGACGGAGCCAGACGTTTGGTATTGTGGGGTCAAAAATTGATTTTTTTTTAAACAACATATAATT